>JAUEKX010377355.1:0-18747 GCA_031834005.1 Dendronotus venustus
TTTCGCGGTTTTTGGCCTAATTCGCGAAATTAAATTCCGCGAAATCTAATTTTTTTATATTCCACTGTTTAGTTTGAAAGACTTAAAAAGAAGTATTGTTATTGAATTAGATCTATTTATTGTGTTAAATTTTTTTTCTGAAAACTGCTCATCCGCGAAATTAAAATCCGTTAAATTTTTTAAATTGACCTATCCGCGAAATTCCGCGAAAATTTCTTCCCTTAAGGTATATGAAAAACAAAGAAACTTCGCTAAACATCAAGAGTTGGTTCTATTTATTAATATTGCATTTTTACAACATCTGATATACAAGGCATTTCAATTTTGTTGCCCATATGTACTTACACTTCTGTGGGACATCCACATATTAGGTTTCTTTAGACGCAATCCGTCTTCCAGATAATATATATAAGTAATATAAGTTGCTCAATCGACAAATCTTTGTATGGGGATTCGAAAAATTTAATTAAAAAACAATTGTTCTTGATAAAATTAGCATTAAGATTAATCCGGAAAGAAACAAGGTATTTATAATTGTAGGTCTGGTCATATTAGTTCTTGTTTGTTTGGTTTTACCACATCATGTTACACCTTGCAAACTTGACTATTTATGAACAGTATGCATAAGTTTGGTAATATGATAGCCAATTACAGTAATGACAACAACACCATAGATGACTATAATAAAGAATTTTCTTGCTAAACAAAGAATAATCAATCTCTCTTTCCATTTAGCTATTTAGCCTGGATACATATGAGTAAGACAGTTTTAAAGATTCGAATAAAAAACTGGGCGACGCATGAACATGATATTTTTATAGCCTGGTTTGCCATTTCCTTAGAACATATGTTAAATTCGAGTTAATTATAAAAAACATGAAAATGGAATAAATAACCTTACCTAATGTTTCAACCTCCCACATTAAGATGCCATTAAACGACCAGCTAAAATGACACAATATAATTTCATTGTCTATGGATGTGGATGTTTTCTATAAGAACATCCAAGATGAAATTAGGCACGAAATTAAGAATATTCTGAGAATCATCGTCATCTTGACTCATCTTTTTTTTGTGTCGCTTTGTTATCCCCAGTAGCCTCACCTTTTTTACTTAAAAAACCCGCTACATCTGTCACAAAGAATATTTTAAGAATATATTAGAATGAATTTTGCCCAAAACTTAAGAATATTCATCTTGAAATAAAAGGACACTGTCTTATAAAAAGTTCTCCAAAAGAAAGTTATATTACAGGGAAAAGTTTAAAGTGCTATAAAAGATTTTTATTTAATATATCGAAAGTAACCAAAATACTTGCTACAAATCAAACAAACAAATCTCTGTATCAAAAGTTATTCCCATTTAAAGTTCCAGATTTTGAGCGATCAAATGCGAAATCCAGTGCTGCAAGTTATATTTATATGGTAACGTGCTTATTTGATTACAGTTAAAACCCGGCGGGTCGTCCATACAAATAGAAAGCTTGATAAGTAATTTGTTATTGTTGTTGTTCTGCCATTTATCATGTTGTCAACGTGGCAGACAAAAGTCTTTATCGTTAGAGTTAAGCTCTATGATATTATGATCCTTCTAAAATTGTCAGTGTATATGGGTACTTACACAACACAATCAAGTATTGATTATACTGCCATCCATTTAAGAGGAAAGTCACCCTAAAGAAGATAATAGTAAGAAAGAAGTAAAAAACTAAATTGCTGAAGTACATACAGTAAGACTTGATTAAACTTCTCCCTAAAAAAAACATCGCATAGTAGCAGTTACTTGTGTTTATATTTCTATAATAATGGAGGGTTGAATATGATGATGATAATCTCATAAAACTATAAAGGAAGTTTAATCGGTTATATGCGGTAAATATACAGTATTTCAATACCAGACTTACACTACTTCGACGTCTATAGTAATCATTTTGACCAAGAAAACGTGCAAGTCCAAAATTGCAATCGAAGTTAAAATAACAATTAAAAACAAAGATATTAATAAAATGTCGTTTTAATGTTACAGCGTTGATCACACCTCCGTTAAAAGAACCAGGTAGGCAAATATCTTTGAATACAACTTTATTGAATACTTAAATATTAATTTGGTCATCAAAAATATGGAACTCATTATTAAAGGAAGTGACTCCGAACGGTTTTTAGCTTTTAGCTTGGAGGGCGACACCGGTCCTCCCTCCTCAAAATTACACATGTAAAAGAATGCATGGTAAGATCTGAAGAAATCCAGTCTCCCAAGAGTAAATAGAGACTTACCTTTCACAGTTTTAATAGCAACATCAATTGTCTGAGGTCCCAAATAATTTTCCCTAGAAAGCTTGATTTTGTGGCATCCAGCTGAAGTACATAGTCACCAATATGCGTTACATTGATTCGATATATTTGAATTCTCGATTGCCCCGATGTGTGTAACACATTATGGTATCCGATGTCAATTGAGTTCAGATTCTGTGAAGAATATTTTATCACAGGTTTTCTAGTGAGGATCTTATACATATATACTTGCAGATTGTTGTTACTGAACATGACAAAGTTCTTTGTGATAGTCAACGATGAATCCATTTCAATCGTAAACAATGAATACTTCGAAAGGTACTTCCATACTTATTGCTGACAATACACTTGTAAACGCCAGAATCACTGGCATGTGCATCAGTAAAGATTAGCTTTTGGTTGTCTCTATCCAATAGATAACCTTGCATACCTATACGTGGATTCTTCCATAATGGCTTTCCATCTCGGTACCTAGATAGTGTATTTTAACATGTTTTATTATTACACAACTATAAAAACGCTGACATTGCAGTAACATTAATTCCACCCCTGTAAGTCCAATAGATGTTCCAAAACTCACCATGGTACAAGCCCTAGTCGTTAATATTTTTAAGGGAAGCTACATACCATTCCACAGTAAGAGGTGGTTCACCATACGATACGCAATCAGCAAAGCTCCCATTTCTAGAGAATGCGAGCGATGTAATTTCTTTACTACGAAAGAAAGGCTTCTCGTCTGAAAATAAATGAAGCAAAGAAATGCCATATTATCTCTCTTAAAAAGTCTTCTTTGACTCATTAGGTTCACAATATCAGACACATTTATAGAAATTATAAATAAAAACTATATGTACATATATACATAGCTTATTGTAATTTTCATGTTTGTGTTTATTGTTCTTTCTTTTAATTCTTCAACTGAATCTTGTTGTGAAAATGCAAAAAAACCGTCTCATATTGTCTCAACATTTACATTCTCTACAATTTTTGGTGGTAAAAAATTAAATCAAGGTAACGAGCCAAAATTGAGTAACTGAAACAAACATTCCAGTACCAAGTCTCAGGTCGCATGGCCTTCAAAATTAAATAAAGCTAACTCAAAATTAGACTATCAAAATCAACAATATTGCATAAAAATGGTCACATGGAAATTCAAACTCATTGAAATTTGATAAAAAATTGGCGAATGTCCCTCAAATTAATTTATTATTATAAAGTTTGTGTTTCAACATACTTGGCTTCAAAGTTAGATGGTAATCCGTGCTGCTATTCCCAAAGTCATTTCTCACAACACATGTGAAAACTCCTTCATCTTCATAAGTCAACTTTGAAACTCTCAAATAATTGAAGGGTTTGACTCTGATTCGTGCCTATCGCTTAGATTTACCATGTTCCCATTGATCAACCAATACCACTCACGTGTAAAATTAGAACTCACAATACAACTAAATGTTACATAATCGTGAAAACGTCGTGTCTGATTTACAGGTAATGCACTGTAAATTATTGGAGCTGAAGTAATAATTTAAATATTAATTTAAGCATGTATCTACATTGGGAAAATTGGTCCCATCCATTAAATAGATAGATTTACAGCAAACATATTTCAATAAATATAAGGTTGCTTTAGAGGAAAAATGCTTTAATGTAATTTTTACAGTTTTGAGAAAATTGAACTGCTATGAGTGAAGGTTCGATTTTGATGGACTTGATGGCTCTTATTGAAGAAAACATGCCATAAAACATTGGTATAGTCATATCTCAATTTGATTATGTTATACTTATAACTACCTAATTCCACATGTTTAACTGTTTTGTGTCTCATGTTTCCAACACAAACAAGAAAAACCAAGAAAATCGATATCAAATAAATTTTCATTTTATTTAAATATTTAACCTATAAAATAAAATTTTAATCATCATTAAAGCAGACAGGTTCGCATCTCTACTGGCAAAGAGAGTGTAAAAGTGAGAGAGCAGTCATTCTTGTTCAATATCAAAATCTTTAAAGTTGAGTTTCGAATTTATGAAAATATTATTACAAATTGCGTCAGTATTAGATGGGAATTTCTCACAAGCAAGTCAAAAATATTGATGGTTAACATAACTCAATGTCTTTATAATAGGATCGTTAATTAACTATTCAAAAACAAGGAAAAAAGGAGGGTAAATGAGGGTAAAGATTATGTGGTTCAGTTTACAAGGAAGTAACCGTCGGAATAATAGGCTATGCCCCCCCCCCCCCACTTTTTTGCAAAGTAATTAATTTTCTCAGCAAATAATGACAATAATAACCTAAAAATAAACCTTCGGCTTTTTGGGCCCGTCACTTTGAAAACCGTAGCGTGGGCCTTGAGTAATGGAGTAACCAAGTTGTAACGGAACACAGACACGATTTATTATTTAATTTTTATTATTTACTAATAATTATTACTTACTGATGTTTTGTTTAATTGGTTGCCATCCAACGCACTATTCTACTATTCGAATCTCTTTATAATTCGAACAAAAAATTTTCCTCCTTGGGATTCGAATTAGAGGGAGACAACTGTAGTAGAGAAAAGAAAAATACCTTAAGGGAAGAAATTTTCGCGGTTTTTGGCCTAATTTGCGAAATTAAATTCGGTGAAATGCGTCAAAATAGCCCATCCGCGAAATTAAATTCCGCGAAATCTAATTTTTTTTTTTATATTCAACTGTTTAGTTTGAAAGACTTAAAACAAAGTATTGTTATTGAATTTGATCTATTTATTGTGTTAAATTTCTTTTCTGAAAACTGCTCATCCGCGAAATTAAATTCCGCAAAATTCGCCAATTTCGACCCTCTCATCCGCGAAAATAAACTCCGCGAAAATTTCTTCCCTTAAGGTATTCAAAATACCAAATATTGAAAAACAAAAGCAAAGTTTGTTACCTGAAAATAAACAAATTTCACAAAGTAAAGATTCCCTAAACTGTGGAATCCGTGAAACTTCGGGATCCGTGAAAAGTATTTTCTCGGGTAGAAACATGAAAAAGCGCAAAATCTTTTGCCAGTGACTATTTCCGGAACTTTCACGAATAACAAGATGAAAGGGATCTTTTTCTACTACTTTGAGGTGGTTACCAAGGGTAACTCTCCTGTAAATATAAACTAAGTTTCTGCCTCCCTCTATCTCGGTTTCTAAAATCCGAGTATGTTGAAAAAGGTACTTTTTTGAAGATGGAAAAACTTTCGCATTTTATTGATATAAACTGTCAAAGGCATAAAGTTTCGCGAAAATGGCCGAAAAACGCGAAAAATTTCTACCTTTATAGTAACAGCATTGTAAACGGTAGTATACTATCCAAGTCAGCACACGGCATTAGAATGACGTTTTATGGACGTTGAGATAACGTCAGTACAAGGGCATGTACTGACTTAAATCAAATTAAGATCTTGAGCCCAAAATTTTCCTCGAAGGTTATTATCAATGAAAATAAATTTTACAAAGTATTTCTTACTTAAGATATATACACAATACACGAACAAAATCTATAAAAATAGGCGTCGCAGAAAACAAGCACCAGTATCTTCCAAAACATCCTCGTGAAATTTGGGACCTTTAACAAATAACAAATAAATTTTCTACAAGTATAATAAATTATCTATTTTCTTTCGCAATTACTACTGTTGATATCACTCCCATCTCCACTGCTATGTTTATCATTCCAAGTATCCTTCTTACCTCGACCGCCACCACCACCAAGCCATTTTCGATTGCGATTCCCGCCCTCTTGTTCGCCTTTTGCGTATTGCCAAGGGCGTTTACCACTATATTTCTGTTCTTTTTTGTTAGTAGGGAAAACACCTTTCTGCCCTTTGTAGCCTGCGTCTTGTGCTTGATGCATACCAACGGTACTGTACGTATGATTTGACAATGTAGCTAACCAACGGACCATTGAAGACTTTTTGATCTCTTGATCGATTATCGATTGCCAAATTTTCTCAATTTTGAATCTTTCTATTTCCAACTGGGGTAAAAAAGAAAAAGATTTTGGGAAGTCAGGAATTATTTCACACGAAATTCAGTCGTTATAACACCGTTGTATGGATGTTGAATAAACATCATTCGAAATGCCGTGTTCTTGCTGGGTTCTGGTAAAAACATCATCATGGATAACAACGATGTTGTTTCTACTAAATTTCACGAAATTAATTCCACGCAACAATTAATCTTCGAAACTAAATTCGTCTTAGTTTCATATTTATGCCTAGAAAAGAATATTTAACAAAAATCCATTCGTTACTCCAAGTAACTTTAAAGAAGGCAATTCGCAAATCACACAAATAAGACCAAACAAAACCATTGTCTGTTCGGAACTTTCAAAAGATAAATTTCTTTAATTTAGTTATGATCCAAGTAATATAATAATAGTTATTACCTCAGAATCAGTCCACGTTAAGGGATTATGTATACCGTCACTACCAAAGCGTTCATTATATTTATTGAAATAAACCTGTTATCCGTTGGAAAGGAAAAAAACAAAAAACAAAAATGATATTCGCAAGCAATTTTCTTTAACAAAGTTCGAGAAGCTAACATGACGTCATCTTATTTATTTAAGTCAATCGTGTCAAATGTTATATTTTAATGCAGTTATCAATTTTATAAGCAACCAGTTTATAAGCAAATGGATTTACAATTTTTTTATAAGACTTTATAATATTTGTAAGCAACCTTTGAGTACAACAAATATTTCATATTATTAACATACTAATACACTATTTTATAACAACTTTCTTACCTTCTCCAATAACAAACCAAGTCCTGGTGCACGAGGAATATCCAACTACATAAAATGAACAAACAAACTATTTTTTTGCCTATTCAGTTTAAACTTCAAAAGATTTTGCATATGAAAGAAACCTAAACTTATTAAGTTCAGCATTTTAATCTTCGCAAGTTTTTTTAGTATGAAACATTAATTTCCATAAGGGTAGGTTCAACTAAAAAAAATGAAAATATAAATTAATATGTAAAGCCATGGTTTACCTTATCTGGTTCGAAAGCTTGTTTTTCGAGAATATCTTTTGAGCAATACGTTCGACATATTGCCATTACAATGCCTGCGAAATTAAACAAACAAACAATTGAAGAAAGTTAATAGATTTGTCTTAGTATTATTAACCAACATTTACTGAGAAAGGAAAAAGGGGTAAAATAATAGCTCACGTGAGACTGGCATTTCGAATTTCTTAAAGCTATAAATACGGAAAACATTTTTTAAAAAATAGGTGACTGGGAAGATATCTAGAACTTCTTGGTGTAGTAATGGGTCAACCATCTGAGATCGACTGAATTCTCATAGTAAAGCCATTGCCATTCATCTCTACTATTCTGAATAGAATGAAGAACGCGAGATTTCATATTCACTTGTCCCCAATGTATAAATATCAATATAATGGAGATTAGAAATAATTAAACAATTAAATAAGCTAACGAGTAAAGAATAAGGCTTTGTACCTATCATTTTTCTGATTTGATGAATCATAAAGCTTTGACCAGATATCTCAATCCCGATAAATTCATGACCACGACATTCAAATGGTTTCTTTGCCTGGAAGTGTTTGAAAAAAAGAAAAGATACAAATACACTTTTTTGTTTACCTCGAGTTTTGTATTAGTAATGATGTGATGTTTCTTAGTACTTGATAATTGACGTGGAAAGACATTGATATGTATAAACAAATAGGAAAACAAATATATAGGTTAGGTCTTAACTTGGGCTATGGAATATGTGTAAATTATCCCGAAAAATCAGACACCTTTGTGTGATCTCTCATTCAAGCTGAAGTACCATGGAACTGAATCAAATCTTTATTACTAAAGTTTAAGTGTAAAATATGACTCGAATTTGATTAAGATAAAAAATATCTTTGCCAGAAATAAACCAAAAGTTCCATACCTCACATTTTGTAATGTATCTCACTGCACTTTTATCTGTTGGGTGTCTATGAAAAAAACACGATGATTAAAACTACAAACAATTCGTAATAAATTATATAAACTTTATAAACTCACAATAACTCACAATTCTTACAATCAAACCTAGAGCAATTGTTTTCTGAGAGGGCTACTTCATCGGCAATATTATTCGGTTTTACTAACAAAATTAAATTATCCAGACAGGAATTCACTATCACTATCACTAGATCGGGTAGTTACAAAGCCCATTCACGATGAGAATAACGATGAATTTGTTACTCTATAGACATTCGTGTAACGTTTCACCCACAAAATAGAACAGTAGTATAGTGGTCGAGTATCAGGAATAAATGTCATAGGTTCCCAGTATGTCATTACACATTTTTCCCACTTTCGAGAATATTAGATATATCTTTTATACTGAATTTCACGCCGTTAAAACCTTGAGCCTGATATTAAGATGCTAATAAGAATTGAAAACATTAATAAGAAAATCTGTTCTCATACAATATATGCTTTTTTCAATAATAGAGACCCCATGTCATGACATGAAAAATATCTAGTTTGTTGTCGTCGCCGTTTACTGAGGAATGTGGACCCAATTTTTTAGCCTTAGTTCAATCAATCAATATCCAAAAATTATATTATACTGCTGCAGGTGTCCCAGCAGCTGGGGTAAGCAGTTAGTTCTTCAAATTTTCTTTGTATATATACATATTGTACATATATATGTACCTTGATTGTATAAATCAAAATTTAAGAATATTGTAAGAACATTCCAGGCTACATATATACACAAGATCAATGAAATATAACTTACTTTCCACTAGTGAAGTTGTGAAAATTGTGTGTCCCAATGTAATTTTTTAGAAGAGAATTCAATAACTCAAACTGCTCATCTGAAATTCTGTACGAAGAATCACTTGTCTAAAAAGGAAAAAAACACAGTATGTTTTTATACAAAGAAACTGACCTTGAAATTGAGCCAAAAATTGAGGGACTTTTTAGAAAATCTGATGATTACTAAACTGATCAATATAAGAGATTGCTACTTTGGTTTAAGGGTACACAACACCCCTTGAGGTGCGACTTTTTTCTTTTAATATCTTTTGATCTGTCCGTTTTCACCTCTGAAAGTGTTTATATTCTGAAAGCTCTCGAAATTCTCATAGTTCTTTTTTCATTGTGATTTTTAAATAGTTTGTCTAAAAAGGTTTGCCTCATTAGTGCTATATAAAAGTATTGGATACAATATAAAAAATTTATATTGTATCCAATACTTTTAAAATATATATTTAGTTTTATAATTGTTTTAATAGATTTATGAAGAAAATCATTCAACCATTATTAGTTATAAAAATACAAACTGTTACTTTTTGATTAAATGTGTGATGTATATCCTTAATTTTGTATCCTAGTTATTCACTAACTATTTTACTCTTTATCCAACTCAAAAAAATGAAATAAAACTTAGAAACATAAATATTAACCAAAAGATTTAAATTAATGAGTAAATATTCCTATAAAAAAATCCAAAAATAATCTTTATCATTTTCATGCAATATTACAATTTCTCTGTCCATAAAGACATAAAAATTTGATTTCTAAGAATTTTTCTTTAAAGAAACGAACCTTATTAGAAATGTAATTACTCAACAATTTATAATGACTTGGCATGAAACAACGATTTTTGGTATCAGTATAGAATTTTACTCATTCAGGAAAGTCAACTTACTGCCTTATTTGGAGCAAAAGCAAATGAGGGTGCTAAATATTCGTAAGATCGCCCAGAACAACTACATTTTGCATCAAATCCTTTCGTTACTCGTTCATAACCTATAAAAAACCATAATTTTATTGTATTTTACTTAATATCACAATAAAAGTTAAAAATAAATAACAGAACTAAAGAAATGATCATCAGAGAAATTATTATTTTGAAATGTTATTGTATGGATTATTTATTTATGTTGTTTTGGTTAAAGATTTATATTCTCACCAAAACATTTGATATCATCTGGCAAATTTGAATTCAAAGCCTCAATAAAATTATCTTTGACCACCAAGTACATGAAAAAAAAAATTTAAATTACTATATATTAAATAAACATATAAGAACGTGCAGATTGCATTTAGGCTACTTTACATAATGTTGATATACTGTCAGGTGCAATCTGTATAAATTATGGATGATTACTTGATATTTATTATCGTGTAAACAAGTTTAATAAGTATAATAAAAATACTTATCTTCATTGACACAACTTGCCTAGCAGCAGATACTCCTTTATCTGTCCTTGCAGCACGATTGAAGCTTAGCTAAAAGGTAATAATTTTATTTATGTAGTTAACTCATTATTGTTATAGCCTGTGTTTCTTTGCATTGTTGTAGATACAGTTTTATAAATGATACACACACAACAGAAAACAGAAAACTAGCCCAGGCACAACAGAGAACATTATATAATACTAGCCAGGAGGCCCAAAGGTGCTCACTAGGCTAAAGCCTGTGATTCTTTACTGCAACAAAATTCCTGATTCTGTATGACAAAGCACTGCATTTAAGGACACATACATAAGTGATTTTAATATTTATAATAAAAAACTATATAATAGAAGCTAGGCAACTTACCTGATTTAAATTATCATTTAGATAGGAAGTTACATGCTCTTCTTTGACAGCATTGATTTTTACTAAAGCTTCCATTAGTTTTGATTCAATTGTTATCACATCTGGATTCCTGTGATAGGAAAATAAAAGACATTGAAAAGGAAACTGGCCAAGAGGCCCGGCATCATTTGTTGGGCTAAAGCCTAGCTATCTTTGGTGCTCAACTTGATTTTTTTTGTTTATTTACCTACCATTTTGAAAATAATACACACTATTATACAATATACATATGTATGTAAACAAAAATTTTGTTATTTTTTGTTCCATACTTTTGCATGCCATGATAATCAGCTCCAGAGTATGACAATAACAATGCCACTTTCTTTTTCCTGTCTTCTTGTTCAATTTTTTGAGTGGTAGAGTGTGATGTAGAGGGATCTGGTGTATTAACCTGAAAATATGAAATTAAAAGTATCTGCAACATGCAACCCATGTCATTTCTTTAAACTACAGAAATGATCACAATACCTTAACACATATTAATATTGGCGTAGTTTAGTTCCAATTTAGCTTTTTTTGTCTTGATTAGGACAGACAAGGACATTTAATATATACCCCTTCATCTTTATGGATTTCACCATCTTCAAGTTCTCCTTCTTCCAAGTCTTCTTTTTTTACCAGTTCCTTTGAGTCTATTTGGGCTTCTTGCTTCATGGTCGATAATTCTTCCAATTTAATCTTTTTGGAATCAAGTTCAATAGGAATTTCTTCTTTTTCTTCTCTAATATTTTTGGTCTTCAACAAAACTTTATTGGCACTTTCAAGAACAAGGTTTGCATCCTGTGTTAATATGCTTTCCTGTTCTGTGCCGTCATTTGCTTGCTCCAAAAAAGCACAATATTGATCTAATGGTAGATCTGCCATGCTTTCTTGCAAATAAAGAAATAAAGAATATAAGTTCTCTACGAACAGTGGGAACACTAATGTGTATACAAAAACCTGAACTGGCCGATATATTATTAAAAAAATAAAAAGTTTTACAATATCTAAAAACATCATTTTAAACAAGTTATTGCAGTAAAGGTTTTGCATTGTTTGTAAGAAAAAACAATCAATAAGTACAATATTCTATATAATTCTAAATAATTTCTCATTACTCAATAACTTCATTGCATTCAATTTGAATAAAAATCTTGAAATAAGTATTGTACTAACAAATTAAATTTCAGAATTACCTGGTATACTTTTTCTATTTTTAGGTATACACAACTCAAAATGTATTTGAAACACAGAAACAAATACACCATCTTGGCAAAAAAAAAAGGTAAGTAAATAACAAAATAAAGCAAGCAAGCTTTTTATATTTCACGGTAATTAACAACACAATTTGATTCCCATAAAAGATAAAAAAACAACATTATGCAATGAAAGTTACATAAATATTTTTATGGGTGATAAACATTATATCAATAAGCATAACCTATAAAATATTTTTGTTTCTAACAGATTACCTGGTTGAAGAACTTGAAATTTTATACACATGTTTGTGAGCAAATTAATTTCATTTGTCAATCTTTTGGGCATTCGGACCAGGTCAAACACTTTAAAACTCAACTAAAAGCTGTATAGTTCAAACAAGACTAATTTTTTCAAATAATATTAAAGTGAGATTATAGATTATATACTATGGAGTTTAAATTAATTGCGACATAAATAAAATTAATTACGTATGTAATAATTGAAACACGGCTACACATGCAAGTTGAGATAACTATTAGATCTTTTACGGTTCACAGATGCCATTTTATTATTATTATTATTTATTTATGTGGTTGTGGTAAATTTAACTAAAAAACTAGAAAAATTCTTTTGAACAGAAAGTACAAAGAATGACAAAAAACATGGCAAAACTAAATATGAAAAACGTTTTGGTAAATCATATCATAGGAACTCGTGAATATAATATCAGAAGTCGTATTCTAAATGATGTCTTGCTGGTGCTTCTAGAAACACTTTGAAGCATAAAATCAGACAGCTTTATCAACAAGCAAATGATAGAAGCTTATTATACTTTTCATGCAATCTGTTTTGCATTTTCGTTGTAGTTTCGCTAAAAAAATGTGCTTTATGACAATCGGGGTTATATTCGAGGGCCTGTTTTGGTTGCTAATCACTCAGTAATGTATGCGGCCAACATGAATAGACAGGAAATAAATCCGTACTAACTGACAGGTCGGATAGAAAAAGCCGGTTTTTCATAATCGGCACCAAAACGGGCGAATCGGGCTCACGTAAACATAGAATGCAAATGGCGGCAGCGCACGTGTGTTGTGCGTTATGTGATTTTTTTTTTTTCTGAGCTTCTTCTCTTGTTGTTGTTTTCTTATTTTCTCTTTTAATGTATATAAGTGTGTTAAAAAACGGTAGCTTAGTGCTTCTATAAGAACTAGAACTATGCATCTTATATGGGTCAGTCACATATTGATTTTTATATTTGTTAGCGTTTACCGCACTTCGTACTTCTCAACGTTACTAAGGAACTGAGTGTACTGCTCTATTTCTATATATTCATTTGCATAAGACTTTTGGGCCTAATCTCGCAAATTATATTATAAAATGTGCTCTTCTTTATAGAACACTTGATACATTTATCTCTATAAATAAAATGCTCAATAAATTTACCTCACATTTTCAATACACCTTTCCCGTAATTCAGATTTTCTGCCCGCGCGTTGCTCTCCACCGTTTTTCAATTCGGTAAAATATTTTTTAAGGGAGGTAAAAAACCTGTTTTTGTGAGAGTTAATTAGAGAAAAATCTGAATTACGGGAAAGGTGTATTGTTGTAAATATTTGTCAGTGCGGCACTTTTACCGAATCGGGGTACGCATCCAAATCGAGGGACGTCCCTTAATCGAGGTACGCTTTTTCCGCCTCGTACCTAGCTCGATCGAGGTACGACGTCCCCTGATTGAGGTACCTTTTGTTGGGTGCCTGACGTTTCTTGTTTTAAGACTGTGGCGAGAATTTCTGGAAATTTAAAGTTATCTTCAGGTAAAAGCTAAGGAAATTTACCACCAATTAACCGTTCAAACTAAAATTTTCACCGTGTAGTTTTTTTACTATACGACTTGGAAGTTGGGATGGCCAACTTAACTACTTTGCTAGTGCTAGTTTAGTGACATGCTGGGTTTCATACCCCGATCAAGGGATGAATGATTGAAACACGATGGAAAGAGAACATTCATACATTAAAAGTTTTCATACTCCTATCGAGAGACGCATTGAAACACGATGAAAAGGGTATCTTCATATATTAAAATTGTCTAAGCTGTGATGCCTCGTGTGCGCAGAGTCTTAATAAAAAACACGGTCGGAGAAGCAGATTATATACATATAGCCTTTAAACTAAAAAAATGGCAATTATTTCTCGAAACGGCAATATTTCTTTGTTACCCGAAACTGTTTTGATCTTATGTCCCGAACTGGTTACTTCAGTTGTACCTCTATATTTTGATATATATACTATATATATATTTTACCATATCTTCATAGTTTTGATCTTAATATTTTTAACAATTACGATGTTGAGACTTTATTTTAGCATATTAAAGGGTTTCTTCCATAGTTTTGAAAACTTTAATCTAAGCTTGGCCAATCAACATGTGCATATATATGCATAATTTTACAACTTAAAATAATTTATAATCACAAATAATTGACTCACAATTGGTTAAAAGATACACCAATATATATATATATATATATATATATATCAATATTAGGCATTATCAGGAAGAAAATGCCTGGTGTGCGATAGCTGCACGCCTCGATATAAAATGGAAAAATTGAGGCGTGTGGTAAACCACTCACTCGCCATAAAATTTCAGGCCTGCGATGGGGTGCTAGAAAAAGGGTTTTAAGTCTAGACATGATCAAATCAGAATGTGTCTCGTATTATTACATAAAAAGAAAAAAGTCTTGTTCTTTGATCTTTATTTTGTTTTGTAAACTTTTAAACATTCAATCTTAACAAACGAAACTTTAATAACAATTTATTTGTTTTGTAACCAATAACATTTTCTTGTTTCCATGATAAAAAAGTTAAAATATCCTTCGTAATGCCAACACTTTTAAAAACGTTCTCCATTTTTATCAAACTACAAATTCGTTGAAAAATGGAGTGAAGAATTCTTTTTCTCTCCAAATAAAAATGTGAGATCATCGAACGTTTTTGATTTATTTAAAAAGAAGCCGCTGCATTGCAAAAAGGTAAACGCGAATAGTCATTTTTGCAGCTTAATTACATTTATTTAATCTCTAGATTCTAAAATAATTATTATTATAATAATCTTTATATGTTAAAAAATATGCAGGAATCCCTTTAAAAGTATCCCTTCAAAGTTATAAAATCTTTTTAGTATACATACAACTATTAACATTATAGCAAGGAAATCTTTAAAATGCCTATGCAAAAGACTTACAAGAGATATGCCTCACTTGGGTCATTTGGTGTGGTTGGTAGTACACGATCAAACATATTGATGGTTAAAAATATACCCTACTTAAGGAAGACTGAAAATACTGTTTACTGTATTACTGCAGCTCTTGAAAACCTTATTGTATGGGATGTAAGAAGGGGAGAAAAGGTAAATGTAACTATGCATCATGCATTGTATTTTTCTTATAACGTAATATTTGTGAAATTACAGGTACTGTAAATATCTCCTACAACATTTTTTTAGTATCTATATATCCTCATTTCATGCTAGGTTTTGATTTTGAAAGGCAATGAACATGAAGTCACAGCAATGGCAAAATCTGATGAAACTTCATATATTGCAGTTGGGTAAATATATATAATTCAATAAATGCTGATAAATACAATGTTTTATGTTTCAATGTTTTTGTCTATTTTTTTCCTATTATTCAATATCATCTTTATAATTTCTGCTTTTTTTCTTTTAGTTACAGTGATGGAACAGTGAAACTTTGGAATCTCAAAAATAACTCTAGTGACATTTCTTTCAGGTATGCCATATTTTGTAAATACTCTTTATATATGCATACATGTTGCACCTATTATTTATTATAAAATAATTATTATTTTCATAGAAGTGAAGTTTTTATTCATAAGTATTTATCAAAATTGCCAGTCCACACCGGGTTGACATTGTGTGAAATTTTAGCTAAGGTTATTAAAATCATCATTTTTTATTATTACAGTGGTCATAGATCTGCAATATCAACACTGTGTTTTGATAAAACTGGAACAAAACTAGTTTCAGGTTCAACAGTAAGTTTTAATTAATTCATTATTTCCATAATTACTGTGGATAAAATTTTGAAAATTACTAAAAAAATGATGGGATAATCAGGTTTTCTAAAACCTCTTTAAATTCTCTTTCTAATAAAATACGTTTATGGCATTCATTTTGTTTAATTGTAAAATAATGTTTTCTGTAATATTACTAATGTTTTTTCTCGACCAACTCTCTATTGTACCCTCTTAGTTTTCAGTATTTTTAATTAATTTTTGGCATCGTGATGGTGTTGTAAACATCTTTTTTTTAAAAACCTGCAGTCTTATTTATTCCAGAGAAAATAATAGTTCAAGTAAAACAATACATGCCACGATACATTTCTCTTTAATACCAAGTATCTAGAAAAATACTCAGTTAGATCTCAAAAGTAATTTGCCTTTAAAATCAAATATAAGAGAATAAAAGTTGTCTGCGCTTAATAATTTTTTTTATAAAAGTATGAAGATTAAAAGTGAATATATCTAAAGTGAAAGCAAATTTCTTCTTCTATGAAACAAAATCTTAATTATTGTAAGCGAATAATTTTTCAAAAAAGCGAATCTGGTTATTGTAGAAAGCGAATCTTTTGTTTTGGCTAAGCAAATCTTTATAAAGCTATTCTATTCTATCCCATAGAACAATAAAACTTTTAGATAGCTTAAAGTGAATTTGTTATTAAGAAAACAGCCTTTTTAGTTTTTAAGTTTACAGCTGTAATTAGTTTACTACACCAAATCAAGGAAGTTTGGATTTTTTAGGAAATAAAAATTTAATATATACATATACATTAAATTAACCTTTTTAAACAAAGAAATACTTTTTGACAATGCGTTTAATTTTGCATTATTTTTTCAGGATACAGATATAATTGTTTGGGATGTGGTTGGTGAAACAGGGCTATACAGGTTAGCATAATGATTTTACAGAAAAAATTATCTCATAAGACGTTTTTGTAAAAGTACAAATATTTTTAGATAATTTCAATGGGGGGGGGGAGCATTCGAGTTTAATATTGATTTGTTTTTAAGATATACTCCTGGAATTAATGGAAAAAACTCCATGCTGCTCATGAACTCAAAACTCCTGGATTTTCATCTCTAAAATAGAGTGGCCACCCTGAATCCTTGTTTTTAGTTTTATAATTGAATTTGGCTTCGAATGTAGAAGTTATCATAAAATATGTATAACAAATATGATATGATTTCATTAATTGTTTTCTTAGGTTGAAAGGTCATAAAGGAATGATAACTGATTGTATTTTCATGACATCACAGAATGTTTTGATTTCAAGGTTTATCAAGTTTTTATTTATTTATTAATCTATGATCAGTTTTAGTAACATTCATGGATCATATAAAAATATGTAAACAAAGAAGCTAAAATTTCAATATTTCTTTTTATTTTGAATTTTGATGATGATTCAGTAACAGTCATTAATCGACTTACTTTAACCTATATTTAAGTTCAAAAGATATGCTGGTAAAGTTTTGGGATCTTGACAATCAGCATTGTTTTCTCACCATTGTTGGTCACAAAAGCGAGGTGTGTAGTGTCAATCCTCAAGTTTATACTTTTTAGGATAATTTCATTTCAATATATTTAAAAATTTTTGTTGTATGAGATATTGTTAAATACATTAAAGTTTTTGTATGTTATATCACTCAAATAAACACTGTTAAATACGTTTGTTTGTTTTTTTCAATTTTAGGTTTGGAAAGTATGTTTGGTTAACAAAGAAAGTCGTTTAATTACTGGTTCTGGCGATTCTGAGTTGAGAGTATATGAAATCAAAGAATCTAACAAGAAAGAGGTATTTTTAACTTTAAAACAACAAAATTATTCTTTCCCTTAATTTGTTATTTATTTAGGGTATAAAATTATTTAGGGTAGGTTATTTAATAAAAAGAATGTTATTACATATATTGTTAATACAATTCTTTGTGTTATTTTCATTAAAATGTAATAATATTTTTTCAGACGTTATTTGATTGTGCACTGTTTGGTTCCATATTACGTGCTGGTAAAGGTAGAGTTATCTCTTTAGCCCTTGAAGAAAGTGGTGAATATTTGGCTTGTCATGTAAGTAACTGTTTTCTTTAGAATGAATAGTAGTTGAATAGGTCTTTTAATTCAAGTCTACATTCTGTATCTTAAGGTTATCCTTTCTGTGCCAATTAACCCTGGGACCCTGAAATCAAAGATGATAAATTCTGGGATAATGGAGCTACAAAAAAGTAAAATTAGATAAAACTTACTCTATCAGAAGATATGGTTAAAATAAAAAAGGGATATCACCATCTTCACAGCATTGCATTCAACAAGAAATAAGATTGAAGCCCATATCTAGCTATCCATTTTCTCAAGAAAGATTGTTCCTAATGCAAAGTATTATAACAGTTTTTTCTAGGGATATTTTTATCCATTCTTGATGAAAACAAGATCACTTTTTTTTGCTTTTTATTTGTAATTTTAGGAAGCTCTGCTATTGGTTGGACATACTTTTTTAAAACTTTTTTTGGCAGAATGAACCTTAAGACTGGCTTTTTATACCAGGATCCTTTTAACTATTAAAGTATTGTTTATCATCTTCATTAA
>JAUEKX010377355.1:18847-34432 GCA_031834005.1 Dendronotus venustus
ACAGCATCTCCAATAAAATGTCAATTACAAGCTTTGATTTCCAACATGGGTCATCGGTCGGATGTCAGGTATATCTTTCTCTCTAGAAGTAGAAACTATGAAACGATTGTTATTGATGCATTTTGTATGCGTTTGTATAATATATCAGTCAAGAAGATTTATTTAGCAAATACACGTAAAAAGTAAAAAGGAATAAATTACTTTTCTTTTAAATCAACATCTTAGAGAACAAAATAATATAACATAATAGCAAAAAAATATATTCATTGGTACAGTTTGGTACAGTCTCTGTTCTTACTGCTATTTTCTATATGCTCAGTATATATACAATACATATAATCCATATAGTTTCTTGAAAGTTGTTTGTAATTTTTTTGTTTTAATTTGTAGAACTGTTGCTTTCAACACAGATGCCACCTTGATTTTGAGTGGATCAGGAGAAAGTGTAAAAATATGGAATAGGTGATAAAATCCTTTTAAATTACATGTCAAGACCTAAATATTGGATAATAGAATTGTAGAGGAGATTAGTGATTAAACATACTGGTGAACCTTTCCAAATATCATTGTTAAGTCAGTAATTCTTTTTGTGTGTTTTCAGGAGTACTCAGAAGTGTATAAGAACAATGGATTCAGATTATTGTTTATGCTCCATGTTTGTTCCTGGCGAAAGGCATGTCATTGTTGGAACAAAAGTAAGTTCATAATCTAGGATTATTTTTTATCTGGGTTGTCTAAAATCTGACTCTCCAAGACAGTTTGTTGAGAATAACTTAAACCAAACCCCTTTACTTCTTCTTCTTTTAGACTGGCAAGCTACAATTGTTTGACATCAGTTCAGGAAATTTATTAGAGACAGTTGACGCACACGAAGATTCCATTTGGAGTATTGCTCTTTCCCCAGACAAGGTCATTTCATGTTTATCAAGTGATATATATGTTTTTAAACATTGCAGAAAATCTCTTGATTTTTCAAATGGTTCCAATGAAATTGGGTTGCACTTGTTTAACGGCAATAATTTGATTAATATAATACTTAAAACAAGCCAGTGGACTTATTATTCTTCAATTTTTAATGAGGCGTCTTTTCCAGCGTTTCAAAGAGAGAGGTGTTATATAATTTTAGTCTCGTTCTTGTCAGTTAAATATTTACGTATAAGACCTAAACTAATCATTAATAAGCCTTATCGTGGTATCATATAAATATTATCTACTAATCAATTGGAATACATATTTGTTTCCAATAAACGCCTCTGACTGTCTATTTGATATATTACGGTATATATATATTGTATTGTAGGATAACCTTTTTTCCACTGTCAACATATGGGGTCTAGTAACACATCACACGTTAATAAAACAATAAATTTTACTTTCAATATGGCTCCTTCAATTGTTAGAAATGTTTTTTGTTTTGTTTTTGTAGAATGGATTTGTTTCAGGCAGTGCAGATCACGAAGTAAAATTTTGGGAATTTGATTTGATCGTTGACGAAGAATATTCATCAGTTGGGTATGGATAGAAATACATTTTCGTTCTGTTTAGTTGGATCATGAGAATTGCTTCCTATGAAATTGTCCCTGAAATGTAACCTTTGGTGAATTACTTCTTCTTGATATGATCCCCTGTAAGAATGTTTAGGAAAATAACTAAAGCATAATCGAGATGTTGAATCGTAATGTATTATAATTCTCAACCAAGACAACTTAAATTATATTTTTGTTTTTCTTCTGTCTTACTTTAGAAAACGGCTTAGTATGTCCCACACACAAACACTGAAAATGACAGAAGAAGTTCTAGCTATTAAATATAGGTAAGGTAGAATTATTTAAATACAAATCCCTTTTTCTAAAATAGATGTAAAGCTTTCAGCACTGTATAAAGCATCTATAGTTACAAAGGAAAGGTCTTTTACACCTTCATTCACCTTATTTCTTTACTTTCCTGTTGAGTTATAAACTATTGCGATTATAATTTAAAATTAATTTATTTTTTATTCCTTTTTATTTCAGCCCTGATGGAAGACTCCTTGCCGTCTCTTTACTCGATAGTACAGTTAAAGTTTTCTTTGCCGACACACTCAAAGTAAGGAAGAAAATGAAATTGAAATGCTTTTGCTGACGGTTGTATATTTATTGTGTTTTTCTTCTACTGTAAACCTTGTTTATTTTCCATTTAGTTCTTCTTATCATTATACGGACACAAGTTTCCAGTATTGTGTATGGACATATCACAGGTAATAAAAATATCACTATATGAATGAGTTAAGAAAGATAATATGTTAAGGTGCATGTATTTCCATTCCAATTTTGTCTAGTCCATCCAATAAATATTCATTATAAACGCAATAATACTGGACTTCCATTAGCTAAATAAATCAATATAAATCAATCGGGGTTAATCCCTACCCATCGGATAAATTTGAAAGTGCATATGTGGTTTATATTTCTCAACCCTGCCTGGTCCGGCCAAGGTAGAACCACTCCTTTACATTAACCATGCCAACGAAACTACTACACATTTCTCATTTGATATATTTCATTTGAAAAATAATTTTTTTCAAATCAATGTAATATGTAATATAAAAAAAAACCATAATATATTTCTTTTAAAAATGAGCAAAAGCTTTTCGGACTACGTCCGTCTTCAGTGCATAAAAATTCTACATCATCAATGTAATATGTAAAATGTATTTTTTAAATGTTAATTGTTCGCTCCTCTAATTCCTGTGTCAAACATAATTAGCATTGACATAACTGATGCATTGCCCTTCTTTTACTTTTTCAGTAAGTAGGTATTGAAATGGTTGTAAAAAATCACGTGGTTTAATACACTGTACTCTCGTCTCTACAACATTTTAAGTTTAGGTCAGAAGCGTTAACGTTTCTATTTAATGTTTAGGATAATACGTTATTGATTACTGGATCTGCTGATAAAAATATAAAGATATGGGGATTGGATTTTGGCGATTGTCATAAATCAATCTTTGCGCATGATGATAGGTATGCTTAACTAACACACTAACATTTGTATTGTATATATATTTTTATTCAAAACGCGTACTTGATCAAAGTAATGATAATTTTTTTTATCAAGAATTTCTTTACTTTTGTATAATGACCTGAAATTTCTTTTTTTTTCATTTCGTTTTAGCATTACGTCGATACAGGTAAGCCTCTATTATGTATTAATTTCCCCTTATCATGACACACACACATTCTCTGTGTCATTATTTACCTCATCTAATACAAAATAATAACAAACTTGATTTTTTTACTACCTGCTTCGTTTCTGTATAAGAATCGTGACAGTTAATCCAATATTTTTCCTTATATATTGTGCTTTTCAAACTTTATGGAAATCCAAACATTTTGCTGTGGTTGAATGGCCCTCACAATTTCAACTTGAAAGTATTGAAAGTAATATTAATTTGCGAAACAAGTATTAATAAGTTGTTGGCGCACACCATCATTATATCAATTCTGTTCTCTTTTTTAGTTCGTTGCGAAAACTCATTATTTCTTCAGTGTGAGCAAGGACAAGACCTTGAAATATTGGGATGCTGACAAATTTGATAACATTATGACACTGAAGGTACTTTATCCGTTAATAAGGAATAATGCTTATTTATATATATTTGAAAGTGAAAAATAAATTATAATTTATAATCATATTTATTCAGGGACATCATTTAGAAATTTGGTCCATGGCTGTCAGTCCAAATGGGGAATATATTGTAAGATTTTTAAATTTTATTATTTTTATATATTTTTTGTTTTTGTTTGTGTATAGAAATAATAAACGAAACTGGAAAATTAATGTAGTTGGTGGCTCGTGAGTTTGAATATTTGATGAAGTGAGATTTCATTAGAATCTTTCGAAGAGTAATACGAAAGCCGCTTGGAGACAAAACTCTTGGTTTCCTCTTTGTTTTGTTTTGTTTTGTTTTGACTCTGCTTTGGGTTTTAAGTCTATTTTGGTATCAAAATAAAATTATACAATCACAGTACGCAATTCTTTCAAAAGGGCGTTCAATGGAGGTTCTAAATGTGTGATTATTTCCCTATTTGATGTTCATTCCGTCTATTAATCCTTCTACTTTTCTTTTTTGTTCATCATCTTGCTTAGGTGACGAGTTCTCACGATAAATCAATCAGATTATGGACAAGAACTGAAGAATTGTTGGTGATATCTGAAGAAAGAGAACAAGTAAGTAATTTCCACCTGTGTATTCAGTTACAATATAGCTAATTTTCGCATTCCCTCTAAATTCACTCGTAAAATTATATGTTGTTTTTGTTGTTTTCTTTGTTCCTCATACCATTGAAGTTTTGTGTGATTATTTATTTTTTTCCACATCTTCTTTATTTTTTGTAGGAACGTGAAGAACTAAACGAAGCAAGTGTAACTGAACGTGGCGAACATACGGTATGCTTTTCAACAAAATTGTCAAACTCATGAGCAAGGCTTTCATTTTTAGTTAGAATTATTGTCAGCAATTATGGTCAAACGAGGTGTTGATTCTTAGTTCTAATATATGCTAATGACATGACATTGGTAATTAAAAGCTATATGTTTTAGATACCAGGTGAAACTAACGAAGAAGTTGGACACGCTGGTAAAAAGACAGTTGAAACTGTAAAAGCTGTAAGTATATATGTATCTCTCCTGTCAAATGTGTTTGTCAAGTTGAGTTAACCTCTCTCTCTCTTCTTCCTGTTTGTTGTTTTGTTTGCGCTTTATATCCGAGGAGCATGAAGTGATATGGTTAATAACGCTATTGCTTTTGATGCATGATTTAACTACTGTTACAGCTTCTATCTTTCTAACTTCTATCTTTCTAACTTCTAAATCCCAATAAGTATTAAGTTTATAAGCTGTAAATATTCCAACTGATAACTCGGTGGTAGAGTACTCGACACCAGTAAAAGAGAGATAGCGATTCACTTTCCAGTCGAGTCGTACCAAAGACTTTAAAACTGGTATGTCTATTTAATAAGTGTGTTACTAGCTTGAGAGCAAGATTAGTAAAAACATGTAAACAGGGCTTCCCCAAGTATAATAATCACATAAAGATAATCTTCTATTAATTTGGTTCTGTTGTTGTTTTATTTAGGCTGAGAGAATAATGGAAGCCATTGAAATATGGAAAGAAGAAACCGCAAAACTAAAAGCTGTAAGAACAATTTCTTATTATTTAAAACACATAATATATTTTATAGAAGAAAAATGGATACACCAAAACCATACATGTGCTTATGAGGATGGATTTTTACTACATATTTAATTTGTATGGACCTCCCTACTCCTAATGGTTCACTCGTAGAAACAAAATGTTGATATGGCAACCCTAAGTAACATTTTAGAATGAATTTATGGTTTTTTTTATTGGTTTTTTGTTTTGTTTTGTGTACCAGGATCCATCAGCAGAACCTCATCCTGTGTTAAAAGCTTACAATAACATCGAGGTATGTAAAAATAAACAGCCCTAAAGGAACTAAGCAGTTGCTGAAAAAATATTTTACAAAATATACACAGACTTGTTGTAAAAAGCATTTCAGCAATACCCACTTACTTTTTTATATAGATTTAAAAAAATTTTTAATATGTGAATAAATGAATTCTCTCGGGCTTTCTCGCTTACTTGAACATTTTCCCTCGGTTTTTTTTTTTTTTTTTAGCCTGACAAATATGTGCTGAATGTTTTGAAAAAAGTCAGATCCAGGTATGTGTGTGGATAGTTTATCTCGTTAGAATGCATGATTTGAATAATTTGAAATCCTGTTATCCTATGACTTCCTGTATTATTTTGTTATTGGAAATCTGTATCATCTTATACCGGCCCGAGACAAGTTCATTGCTCCTTGAAATGACCGAAATGAAACTCATATTAAGAGTTATGTAAATATATACGACCTTTAAAACAATCTGTCTACAAGAAGTCTGTCTACGGTCTTTGTTCCTACAGAATTTTTTATGTTTTGTTTTCAGTAAATTCCTCATTGAAAGGGTATATAGAGTGATTTTTTTCAAATATTCGATTTAATGTATTTGCATATTATTTATCTACATACTTATATATATAACTCTTTGAGATCATCAAATGTGTATATTTATTTTGTTTTAATTCTTTTCAGTGAATTAGAAGAATCGTTGATAGTTTTACCATTCACCTACGTCATCGATTTATTAAAATTGATCAATACGTTCATGTCGGTAAGCCTTTTGTTCTTTATTTTAATTATGTTTGATTATGTTTGTTTTTTTTGATGGTGTCACAAATTTCTTTCGCTTTCTCTTTTTTAGAATCTGTGGGAAGTTGAACTGTCATCGAAATGTCTAACTTTTTTATTAAAGTAAGTTTTTGTGGTCATCTCGCCTAAACCCCTAAGTAAATATTCAAGTGTCAGTTGACGACATGCCTTGTCTCGCGCCTAGTTTATTCTTGGAAATTTATCCTCAATATTGACTCTAAACAGAAATCTATATTATTATTTTTTTTATAGTTTTATAAGCACTGTTTACATAAATAACAAACATTCTCAGCAATGAATTTTACTTAAGTGGGTATTACGGGCTATGGACAAATAGAATGCCAAATTCACATCCAAAAAGAATCAAAAAGAAAGTTAGATTATAAATACTTGCGGTCCATTAATGGTCAGTTTTTTTCAATTTTAGAATAGACCATTAATCCAATTTTCTTTTATATGCAGCTTTTTAGGGACTTACAATTTACTTGAAATTTGTTATGCAAACATCTTATACAATCGCCTTCAAACTCCTGGAGTCTTCGAAAAGTTTACGAATTGAAAGTCTATTGAAATGTTAAATAGGGAAAGATCGTTTAACTATTGATCTTTTAAGTTTATGTCTAACTCTTTAAATCCGCAGCACTTTAATGTCTCGATCAGTGCTTTACAAAAAATTTATATTAGTAACAATTCTTGGGGTTTAGCTAAATCTTCTGACTAGTCAATATATGAAGTGTATACCCATTTCAAAAATTATATTTAAGGAGATTATACTGGATATTTTCTTTCATGATGTTTTTGTTCTGATAGAATTCATCACAACCAAGTATCGACTAGTCAAGTGTTGGTCCCCGTCATGAAATCATTAAACAGTTCATCTTTACAAGCTGTTCAACAACTCAAGGTACGATAACACCATGTTTTATGATGATGTGTAAAATTCTTTGGGAATTTTTTGCAATCCATTTTAACATGACGTATCCTTTCTCTTTTATGACTCAATCAGTTTATGACGCAAGTTCTGAAATCGTATGTCCTTAGTCGTCAGGAAAATTTGATATGAGTTTATATTTCGCCACGAGGTTATAAATCACTGTTATATTACAGATATTATTAATACACCATTTCCATAATTAGGGTTTTTTTAAGTGTGTGTCACTCCATCGTTGTTGTTAATCTGTAAAATCGAATTTTTCCGTCCGAAATTTTGAGCTGTCAAAAGTTTTTTCTGTCCTAAAATATTTCGTTTTCTAGAAACATTTAATAGTGTGACGAATTAGAATCTGAAAATCTACTGTTTGATCTCAAGGCTTTTGTTTCTTCTTATATTTCTTCCGAAAAAAGACAAATTTCTAATTTGGTCAATTGTTGTTTAAAGTGAACGACCATTTTTTTATTGAGAAATTATTAGTGACTAAGCAACAACCCAGTGTTTTATCTCCTGGTCGGTTTAGGGCAACGCATGCATTACTAATCTGAAATTAAAGGAAAGTTGTATTGTATGTGAAGTGTGGTTGAGAGAAATTTCAAAACAATCTACCTTTTTTTGTTATCAATATCTATTCTTTGTCCTTTATACTTTGAATTCATTTGTGGAAGCGTTACTATAGATTTGACACTTTTAAACTTTCAGGATGAAGTTGGATTCAATCGTGCTGGCTTATTTTTTCTCCAACAACAACTTGAGTTAAGAAATATCTCCTTTTTCGACGATGCCTATGATAAATTCAAGAAGAAAGCAAAAACCAAAAAGATAGTCGCATTCTAACAAACAAAGAACTTTTTTATAGAAAAAGATTTAATGATTTCTGAAAATATATTTTATACAAATAAACCATTTGTTTATTTATTTATATTATCACACTGTACGTTTTCATTTATTGATGTTGGCATCGAAACATTCTTTGTAATGTAGTGGCTCAATAAGAATGTAAATTTATAATCCAAACGATTATTTACTACGATTGTTTTTTCTGGTTATATTTACAAAGCATTTCTATTTTTATGTTGTTTCTGTTTGAGCCAAAATTCTGATTAATTTTCAAAGTTATATTGGTATAGCAACGTTCTACGAAACGGGGCAGCTGTGGTTTTCTGCTGTTATGAAAGCTCTTTATTGATTCCATCAACAATCTTGAAGTCAAGAGGAAGGCCTATTCTATTACGAACAACAAAAGATCATATCATATATGCCAAAAACATGACAAGAGTAGGACCGATATTGAGTACGTCAAATAAAACATAAAAAAGCAGTGTGATTTATTTTATTCAAAAGAAGAAAAGCAATTTGATTTTGTCGAGATAATCAATTCTCTTTTAATTGATTTTTCACCGTAACAAGGAGGTCGTTATATTGTATGTCATATGATGCTGTTTTAATTGGCTCTTCTCGTGCAAGAAAACATTTCAATGAGAAAGTTGTCAACATTTTTAAAACACAAAAAAATCGTTAGTTAACTGGAAAAGAAAATCTGAACGGGAGAGTTTGACTTGATGTTTTTATATGTTTTGATATTATAATGAATACGAAAACCTTTATTGTTGTGTTTTTAAAACTGTTACTTTTCAACGCTTCACTTGTTTATGGTGATGTTATAAAACGAATGCGAATGGTCGAACTTCCAAATGAAGAATGTTCCATTCGGAAGCAATTAGTTAATGTTGATATGTCCAGTATGGCACTCTACTCGCCCATGATGGTGACTGTGAACCGATGTCAGGGGGTTGCTGACGGTATCAACCCTGTACTTAAAGATTGTGTTAAAGCTACTTTCGAAACTTTGAGATTCCCTGTTCAAGATACTTACAATCCAAAACATGTTGTTTATCGTGATATAGAGAACCATTTAACATGCAAAGGGAAATGTCGAAACGACGCATCGGTCTGCAAAGGTGCTTCGACTTGGGACGAGAAATCTTGCAGATGTCGCTGCATTGTTCATAGAGAGTGCCCTGAGCATTTCATTTGGGATCCTAACAAGTGCGCATGCGTGTGCAATCGTACGTGTCACCGTCGACAAATTCTGGACATCGAAGATTGTACGTGTACTTGTAAAGGGAAATTCTTTAAACGGTGCACAAAACGGGGACTGGAACCTAATCCAAGAGACTGTTTATGCCGGAAAGGTCCACGAACCTTAACCACACAGTCTTGTCCTCCTTGCAGATGTAAGAAATCCCTTGAGACTTCTTTCTTTCTAAGATGAAAATTATTAACAGTAGCAAGTTGGTTCGATCACAGAAATAGATTGATTGATGTTTACATAAAGTGTACTTGTGTTATGTACAGTGTACATATATATATAGGGTGGTTCACAAAAATTGTTGTTGAAACAATAAAATCCTTTTGTTCTCGGTTACAACTTTTCTGATTCACCCTATGTATCTGCATAAGAGAATTCTCCATTAATCAAGACAATAGCAATGTTATATATTTGTAAACCTTTTTTATTTTTGATTATAATAAGTGCTTTTATAAGTATTTGTAAATAAATAAAAATATAATATACAAAATCAAATGCAAAATTTGATACATTTGTTTTTAGAATTGTTTAAATATATGGTTTTTAAAACCTACTAAAAACAATACATACCCAGCATGGTTTGTTTACAAAGCAAATAAGAAACTCAGATTACACCCCAGAGCTTCAGATTTAGGTTCGAAATATATTTTATATTCTCAATATTTGAGAGAGTCGTTACACTTTGTTATCGTTTCGCTTATAATTCTCCTACGATATATTTCTTATGAATATGATTTTATTGTGTGTTTATTATTTGTAAATATAAGGAAAAGCTATTAGTTTTTTTTCTTCCGATGTCAAATAAAATGTGTTATATATTTTAAATAGTATAGTCTTGTTTTTGTATTATATAAAGAAAAAAACAGGATTGCATATAAAACTTGATAATAATCTGTAAATTTAAAATAATAAGTGAGAATTTCTGACAAAAAGGTAACTTTGTGGGTTTTTTGTCGACTTTTTCGAAATTAACTTTATAGCTTTGAACCATTTGCTCCCTGATGCAATGTTATTAAAGTTCATATTGACCATTTTAAAAATAATGAGTTATACAATATACTTTGTCATATATGTTTTCAACTGATAGATATGGAATAATGTCAAATATTCTCTTCGTTGCCACTTGCTCGATGTTATCAGGACATATACAAATAAGATTTCAGTCTGATAATCTTAAAAATTTCAAAAACGAAAAAGGACCCTGAAAACGAGGGTATTAATATTCAACCTTTGCAATTCTTAATAACTGTCAAATTATTTAAAAATGTATATTTTCCCATGCGAGAAAAAGATTTTTAACAGCAACGTTTTAACAGCAACGTTTTAACAACAATGTTTTAGCCTAACTGTTTTATTTTTACTTTGCATTTTTAGGTAATAATATATTTTTTAATTTTTTAGCCATTATTTATTCTATTTTATTCAGCCATATTCCTGGAATTAATATCTTTGGCAAATTTTCACCTCGATCTCATCTCCCCTTCTATCAATGTTATTCCTTGTATTTGGTAGGAATGGGTTAAATATTTCCTGACTAAAATTGAATTCAACACTGATTTGACGTTTGCCAGTATTTACTTTCTTGAGTATAGATGACGATCATAAATCCGATGTTTTATTTGTATGTAATTAATCTGTTTCATTTCTAAATCATAATCATGAATAAATCATTCTAAGAATTTTGCTTGAGCCAATTAATATTTTTGAAAGTCACAAAACGTCAAATGTAGCATTTTTATGGAACTTAATGGATTGCCCAGAAAATTGATCCACACGCCCTCGATCTATCTTTCTCCTACCTCTCTGCTTCTGATATCATCCGACATGATATATATAGTTTGACTCGTGTGAGTCTTTTAAAAAAAGTTTCCTCTTGAGCCGATAACTATTTTTCCATATATGGAGCGTTGAAAAATAATGTATTAAGTTGCCATAGAAATAGTTATGTTTGTCATACGTCAGGGGATGTCGTCAATAAAATGAATTATTAAGAAGCTCTGTGACATCATCATGCTTTTAATATAAAAATGTATGTGCATTAACTCTATCGGATGATTGAATACAGAGAATTCTAGCCGGGATAGTTAAGACGTGCATGCTTTCAAACAATTATTTATAATATTGTTTATTAATATTGTTTTTTAGGAAAACTCGCACACGCGTGAACAACGTGTATAACAAAAGCGCCCCATCGCGCCCCATCCCACACAGAGCTAGAACCGCAGAAAAATCAATACTTTTACGCGCGCTTTAAAAGTATGGTTTTTAGTTGTTCAGATATTTAAGTGCGTAAACATTTGCGTGTTTTGATTTTTGATTTGTTTTCAAGTAGACGTCAAATCGACAAAAGAAGGTGAACATTAAAGAAGAATAGACGTGGATAACTTGTGGTATATCTTAATCTGATCTATGAATGATTAAATCTAAACAGATTAAAGTTGTTTTTAGTTTAGTGTGATGTTTGATAATGGATCGATTAACTTTTCAAAGAATGCTTCTCGTGTCATTTATTCTAGTTGTATACGTTTTCCACAAAGGAATTTCAGGAGCAGAAGAGGAAATAGTCACTCTACCAAACGCTGATTGTATACCAAGAGAAACAGTGGTACCTATAGATGCGCCTAGGTTTTCTAAAAAACCAAGCAAAGTCTCCATTTTCAGATGTGATGGTAGTTTTGAAGATATACCTCCATCTCTAAAAAGATGCGTTCAAAATACATCAGAACTTTTGAAGCTGAATGTTCAAAACATCTTTACGTTGAAAAATGAACTTGTTGATCTTGAGAATCATACTTCTTGTAAACATGAATGTGTTTATGATGGCTCACAATGTAATAAATTTCAAAAGTTTGACAAGGAAAAATGTCTCTGTACTTGTAATCATGATAAGTACATCAACTGTCCAAAACATTTTACATGGGAACCAACTTTATGCCAGTGTGTTTGCAACCGTGACTGTCCATCTAAAAGACATTATCTTGATGAAGAGGAGTGTTTATGTACTTGCAAACCAAGATATTTTAGAAACTGTAATGACAACGATGAAATACTACAGCCAAATAACTGTACATGTGTTGCCCCTCAAAAACAGAAAGAAAGTTTTGAATGCAATATAATTCCGACAAAGTGGGCAGTGTTAATAATTGTGCTATCATTCTGTGCTATTTTTATTATAGCATTTGATTGTATATTGTACACCCGTCACACTGGATGTTTATACCACACAACACACATTTGTCAAAAAAAGAGCAAAACCCATGAAGAAAGTATTCCTATTAAAAATGGAAGTGCTATGTCAGATGAAGCAAGAGTATGAGAGTGTTTTGAAGTTTTATTATACATAAAACTGAATTTATTAAAATGTTTTAACTGTCTTTATGTAGGTCTACTTACTTATAGACATTAGTAGATATTCATATATTAAGAATATTTAACTCAATTTGAGGCAACCTTTTCTAACAATGTTTTTCCACTAAAACCTTTTTTTCTTTTTAAGAATATCAGGGCGAAACTTCAAATATAAATCAAAGATTGAAAACTTCATTTTTCATCTCACCACATTCCTTTAAAAAGTGTATGGTGATAAAATGATAAATTTTATCGTGGTTTACCAAGAGTTTGTTCTTCCTATATGCATACTGTATATACATAAAAAATCGGTTGAGATTTAATGTTTTCAGGTATTTATAATTAATAATATAAAATCTATGGAAGTGTTGTTCATTTCTGAAACCTAGCTACAAGGTAGTTTCTAAAAAGGTATTTTATCTTTTAATTATAAATATTTTTTTTCTTAAAATGCATATATATAGTAGAGATTATATGAAAATGTATATATATATTATAAAGTATAAACAAGTTTATTTTTAACAGAAAAATATTTTATTCTCCAAGTAAAAGCAGTTTTTAATTAATTTTATAATTTGTTCCAGGAAGAAAACATATCCTGTTATGCTACATGTAATTAAGAAGACAAAAAGTATATGGTGTTTATGAGAAAATACCAAAAACTATAGATAAAAAATATAGTTTGTACATTTTCAGAATATTGCCATTTATGACTCATTAAAAACGAAATTTGTATTACAACAACTTTATATTTGAGCAAAAGCTTTTCGATTTTATTAAATCATTTTTAATGCTAAAATATAGTTTGTATCCCCAGCAATTTTTGTGAACTACTATTATTATACTATTATTTTCCAATCTAAAATTTATAAATTCAAATGTTAACTATTAGAAATTTTAATATTTGGGATATTTTTAAACGTGTCTATAAATTGGAATACGAAGTGAGTCAATTCTATATCTAATATTACAAAATATTCAGCAATAATCACTTACCAAACAAATACTTATTCGATAATACTCTCGTATTGTTCCCTAATAAAATGAATATGGTTGATATAAATGAGAAATAAAATCAGATTTTTCTTTAATGTTGAACTATAAAGCAAACTTTATGTGCATAACAATAATTATTGTTAACTAAACTATTACTAAAACTATTTGTTCATATTATTTGGTTAGATGAATAATCTGCTATTTATAATTCGATGCGTCAGATCACGTGTATTTTTGTTTGAAAAATACATTAAAAAGGAACAAAAGTACATAGCTAATTTTCATACATTTCATATTAATATTTTCACTCTATAAAAAAATATTCTCACTCTTCTAACAAAATTATAATAAACTGTAAAATAATAATAAAGTCTTCATTCAAGTAATAATTATATTATAAATGTTATAACGATTTGATATATATTAAAATGACCTTATAAGGTGAGATTTCCACTGTTAAATCAAAAGTTATAATTATAGAATAAATTCTTCTCAAAATATGTCACAGAACATGTCTTTTGAAAGTTCCAAAATTTTCTTATTACATATTAGTCCCACAGTTCTCGAAAAAGAAAGAGTACCAATTTATATTTTTAACTTGTATAAGTTATTTTTCACATTTGCGTAATTTCTTTTCGTTTTTATTTGATGATATATTTCAAGTCTGTTTTCTTGCGACCATACGTAAGGTTGCGTTAGGAGTGAGGTCACACTCACGAAGTGTTTTCTTCATGTCGGTGTAAGTTTGATTCGGAAAGGATGTTTTCAAATCGTACATCACCAAATCATCCGTAAATCTAAAATTTAAGTGAAAGTATTTGTTGGTTACATTTTGAAAAACAATTATTTCATAGAAAAAGGAATTCCTCCTGAAATTGACCAAATTACAAAATTATTTGAAAAATGGAGGAAAATGCAACAAATTGGTAGTTTCATTACATGGGAATATCCTTTATATAATTTCTTTCTTTCTTTCAATAAACGACACATTCAAGGAATGTCAGTAATGATAATGACGTTCTTATTACCCTGTGCCAAAAATAATTATAACTGGCCATTAAATATGCGCATTAAAATGAAATTAGGATATGAAGTAATTATACTTTGTGGTGGTTAAACATAAATTGGGCGAGCTTTGTTTCGCGGTCCTTCCACCTCCACACAAAGTGTGAGTCACATGGTTATTTGTGACGTCATTGAAATGATACAAAAGGGGGGGATTCCGAGTTCAACAATGAGCTAGTTACGATATTACGACATTTTTTCCGAGCTAGCAACACCATTCTCATTAAAGTTTGATGAAATGTATTGCCTGTTTTTTGAAAAACGTTTTTGCAAGAAAAGTTTTAAAACCAATTAAAGGTGGATTCTTTATTAAACAACTTCATCTTCATTTAATTGGGATCAAAATGCTAATTGTGTATGGTAATTTCAAATTGTGTAATTAATATAGTTATTACTAATTAATAGTGATGATACCATTGTGTTGTTAAATGTTTGAAAAAAACACTGGTTCACTCACTTATTGTACAACTTTCTCACTATGCCAAACTACCAACAAACACGGTCATTAACAACGTTAAAGCAGTTGCCAGTACCATCTTAATAGTACGCCATCAGTGAAATGGAGACAAAATTTTACATATATGAATATCGTTTTTAACTTACAAACTTTTCTCCAAGAAATAATTATTATTTATAGATTTGTCAAATTTAATTGGTTCATATATTTGAGACAAATTTCAAAAAGTTTAATTGTCCAAAATTTTTCCAGGCCAAAAAAAGTTATTTTTAACGAATAGCAGGTTCAATGCCAGAAAGGGGAGGAGGCATTTGTGAATAAAAATTATTCAAGTGATTTGTTACGCACAAATTAACAGTAAATTGCTTTGTGAACAAACTGCGAAACGCAATTATTACCCAAACTAGTCCATCCATTATAACATTAATGAGGTGTTTTTCAC
>JAUEKX010377356.1:5642-19838 GCA_031834005.1 Dendronotus venustus
AGACCAGGCAACATCAGAAATGCCCTAAATAAAGGGAAAACTAAGTTCAAAGTTTATCTAGACACACGCATTATAATATTGAAACAGACGTATCTCTAAAAGATTCACAACAATACCAATTTGTGTCCAGTGATAGTCTTTTCAAATTTTCCATCATATGCTCCCCATATCTTGATAAGTTTGTCAGCAGCTAAAAAAGAAAAGAAAAAAAGAAAAGATAAATAATGAATAAATAATTTAGTAAAGAAATAATGAAATAGACAAAGACTATACAAAACTGTCGCCTTTAAAGAGTTTCAAAAGCCTTTTTAAACACTTACATGCAGTGGCCAGCCATTCACCATTAGGACTGAACTTGACAGACGATATTGCTTTTGTGTGCCCAGATAAAGTAAACTTTATTGAATAGTTTGGTTTCTAGAAATATATTTTAAGTACATAACATTACAATAGACATAGTGAAAATCACAATTCACTCTTTGTGATAATGATACAACCCTAAATGAGTGTTCATTTGGTTGTTCTTACAATTTGATTGTCAACATGAACCATTATAACGTTTACCAAAATCAATGTTTCTGATTGCAACAACGATTATTTATTGCAAACAAAGTTTTTTTAATTTTTCTTGATTGCCTTTTCATTTTTCTTCTCATCATTATAGTCTTTGTAAACAACTTTTGTATGGGATGGTGCATTACTTACATTACTTTTAACATCTCTATGACTAACTGAATTGGATTGAGGTGGTGCTGTTGTAGTTTGTGTAGCACTAGTCGGAACACCTTCAGTCTTGACTTGGTGATTGGATCCAAAATTTTCCTGTGTGGTCATTGTTTCTTTTATTTGTCACACTGAAATTAACCATATAATTAAATTAAATGTTTATAACTAAAATTACAATTTGAAAAACTTATAAACTGTGATAGAAATTAAATTAAATAATAAATACTTTTGAAATTTTAATAAATATCCAATAACTGATCTCGCAATTTAATAACATTTTTATAAGAAGTAAATTTCTTATACGATTTGAATCATATCTAGTATATAATTTAAAATAGAATAAAGGGCATAAACGGAATGATAACAACCTGAGTGAGAGCATGTACGTTAGTACTTTATCCAAATTATTCTGTCCATTATTTTTCCTATTGCAAATGGAATTCTTTTATAGCTCAGATGAATTCACTTTGAAAAAAATTGGAATAGGACATTTCCCTGGATCATGGTTGACATGAAATCTAAATTCTTCTTTGTGACAGAACAATAGAAATAAAACTGGTCCCATTTTTAGTAATCTTGAAATGGTAGTTGAGAGGTAAAGCCTACTAGAAATGTGGACAACATATAGACTCATTTCCATGTTTACATTTTCATTCGCATACAGAGGCAAAAAATCTTTGTGGCCACCATTATGGCTTATCATTCTGGTAAAAACTACTGCAGCAACAGTTCGCATAGAGAGTTTTAAAAACTAGAAAGCTCCTTTTGTGCAGTAAACTGTTGAAATTGTTGAAGCAAAAAAGGTTCAAATTTAACGTTTATTAGTCTTCCAAACCTTCCTGCACAAAGGAAAAGCTAGTTGGCAAAGATAAAACGAGATAAGTGTAGTCTGCAACTGTTGAGTGCAAATTAAAATTAAAAACTTCAGTTATTAATTATTGGAGTCCTAATTTGTGTGTCACAAACTCCTTTGAAATGTTCATTTTGATTTGAATTTTTATTCTGATGAGAATATCAGAAATATAAAATTTGAATTAACATTTTCAACTTTTACAACATCCTGGCTTTCTTAAAAACAGATAATTACACTCAAAACCAGGTAACAAAAAGTTTTTGCTTTGTTCTTTATTTAGTTAAAGTTTAATAATGTTACAAATTGTTTGTAAAAATGTGCACATATTTTTTAAGTAATTTAGGTACAGTACTTGATTTTTCAAATTGATTTAAAAAACATGATTGTGGTTATATTTTTAGTGTTTATAAGAATATCATGCTCAAATTTTTTATTGTTCAATAGGCCTTTTCTTTAGAAGAAATATAATTTAAAAATAAAATTCTAATTTTCTTAAAATACAGGTTAATAGACGGGTTTTTGTGACGTCATTTGTTTATGTTTTGCGGGATCGATCGCGCATGCGCGAAATACTGGAGGAAAATAAAATCGCTTTGGCCATTATGCCCCCAGCGTTTCAGGCAACAAGACTGCTTTAATAAAGAGAAAACATCAAGGAAATACAATTTTTGAAAATGCCAAGTGCTTGCTGTGTGGTTGGATGCTCAAATCGCAAAACTATTGACTGTACTTTATTCCCTCAAATAAAGACCCTGAAAGAATATTTTTTTAAATATTTTGTCATCATTTGTAATAGGATAATTTTTGTTGTTTTTATATTCTTGCAAATGGCAAACCATCTTGAAAATTGTAAAGACATTTAATTTCCAACAGACCTTGGCCATGACAATCACAGCAAGTCAATCCATCAGGATTGGCACCTATATATGGAAATTTTTCATTGTAGACCAGTAATTTGTACGTTAAAATTTGTGTGCTTCTAGTTTGCATGATTTCGTTGAATTTTTAAAAGCTTTTGGCTCTGAATTTTTTCCATATTTCATAGCTGCAGTTAAAATATTTTCATTGTACTGCTTTATTAATTTTATGATTGAAATAGCTAGATTGTTTACATCTAATGTAAAAGCTTTTTTGCAGTTGAAGGAAGTGATTCTTCCAGCACAGTGTAGAGCATCCATTTATTTGAATCACTTTGTTCCTTGGTTATTTTTGTGAAGTTTGTCATATTGTTTTTGATTGCTTTGTTTAACATAATCATTACACATTTTTTCACACGCTTCAAAAACTTTTTGTTTGTCATAGTTGATACTGCATGGGTCAAAAAAGCTTGTAAACAGTTCAGGGGATGCTGTTTAGATCTGTTTTGTAGGCTGTATCAGTATATTCTCCTGAACTAGAATCTCATCATCCAGCTTTAAACACAAGTCAAAATTGCTGTGTTAAGTGTTATACTTTTCAGCTCATTAAGTATTTCAATTTGTTTACACTTGCCTTGTTCCATTAACACAGTTTACTTGTGCAAGCCTCTTCTATTTAATTCTAACTGAATGCATACCTGAACCTTGAACAAAACTGCTGCTACGTGGCTACAAATAGAACCAAGCATAAAGTAAAAATAAAAGCTTTAATTTGAAATTAGTTTATGATAGTAACATATTATGTAAATATATTATAGCTTATTATTATTATTATTTTTGTTTTCAACCCTATTTATTTTTAGAATAGAATAATATATATATGAAACTAATTTTATAAAGATTATTATACTCAAAAGTATATGTTTTCTTTTATTTAAACCTTACTCAGACATGCAAATGCAATTAGCACTTAAAATCTATCCGGTCTTATGCAAAGTAACCCAAACATCATAGAGTTCTTTCTTTTATCCTTGACGTTGGCTAGGTAGAACTTTTGATTTAAGGAATAAATTTTTTTTTTTTATGGATATAAATTTGATAAACATGTCCACTAGTGAAAAAATTATAGGCTTCTAAAGATTTATAAGCTTTCATTTTGTCTTTTGTAAATTCACTGGGAGTTTCTATTAAATAATTCCATATATCAGGGTAGGTCACATCAGGTAACTGCTTAACATCCATGACCCAGTCATTTTCTGCAATGTTATAAGGGTCTTGTAGGACAACTCCGTTTTTCAATAACAATTGAAGGACTATGATTGGTTTCTCTCTTGTTGTTTTGCCTTGATATGCCATGTTTTTTTGAAAAAGTAAAGTCAAAACATACAACAGACTTTAGGGAAAAGGTAAAGCATGATGTAATTTTCGAAAGACATCATGTTAACACAGTTAGAACACAACTATTGCTCATCATTTCATGTTTTCTTTACATTTTTACTAAAGAATCTCGGTTGTTTTGCCTCCAAACCGCGTTGAGGTATTATAAACATGTAACGTCACACGGAAACCCGTCTATAAATAAATTGTTACTTTTTAGTTTGTGCATTACGTACATCAAAGTTTAATATTGCGTATAAAACGGCTGCTTATAAAAGGAAAGTTTCAATATTGTTTGATGCCATACATGACATGTTCAGTGGATTCACAAATTTCGCTGGCAAACATAACACGTGCATAACCCTTTTATATTCATTATATGCAGATGCTTGTGGTGGAGCAATACAGTATCAGCAAAGCATGGGAAGTTTATATTTTTTGGTATATCAACCTTGCTAATCATCATTCTGAAAACTACTCTAACTTCAATAGATGTGCTTTAAACTATGAAAACAATAACTGAAAGATGCTGTTGAGAGCTTTGTGACATAAATAAAACTAGTTTGGTGTGGGCACTGGAAGAGTTTAGTACCGTGGATTTACCATATTTTGAACGCGTACCTTATTTTGAACGTATGTAAACAAACATTTTTCCAAGTCTGTAACTTACAACAATTTCATCCACCAACCTATACAGCAAACTAAAATATGTGATAGCAAGATGCAGATGTCATAATTGTGTGCAGAACAATTATTATTTTGATATTAATTTATCAAATAATTAGATATGTGCTTGTGCACATCGATCAGTTGACATCTGCTATTTGTGTGCTACTCAAATGCCATCATGGTTTTATTATTATAAATTATTATAAAAATTATAAATAACGAGAAATAGTGCAGTGTGTACAGACCCTTCACATTATTTCACTCGCTTGAGTCTCTTGGGACCTCCAATTTAAAAGCGCAAACATAGTTTACAACAATATTTTTTTATCATTTTTGGTTTGTTTGACAACCCATACGTTTGTAGGGCCACTCACACAGCCGTGGATAAATTTGTAACAAATTACAAATACTTATAAATCACTAAAAAGAACAAAAGAGACACTGATGAACGCAAATACACTTAAGTTAAATTTTGCTTTTAAAATATATAGTTTTGAAAGTTGATCACTTTACAACGGTTAGTGGAATACACGACGCGTCAAAAATGCAAGTCTGCTGATTAGTTTGTTTCCATACGTTCAAAATAAGGTATGCGTTCAAAATATGGTAAACCCACGGTATTTGGTTTTGTATGAAGTATGTTGTTTTTCTAAAGGTTTTTACCGCAAATATCTTATCGTTTACAAGGTAACAAGGAAAAGTTTGCGAACGGTGTATTATTTCCCGAAAGACAACATTTCTCTGTTACCTGAAACAATAATTATTTCCGAAAACGAAAATATTTCCGTAGAGGGAAATAATTGCTGTTTTGATCTTATGTCCGAGCTGATATTGTATTAGAAAGAGAATGAAATGGAAAATAGCAGAATATTGAGTTGTCTTTTTTTAGATAACAATAAAATATATTTGCAACCTTCACTTACACTCTATTGGGCAATTAGCCGCAAGATGAGGTGGTTTAATCAATCAAGTAAAAGTGTTGTATATATATATACTGATTGAAGAAAAAACTTTCTCAACACCTCTAAAGGAAATTATATAAATAAGTATAATCAAAAAATATAAAAATACAGTTTTGTAGATTTAATCAGAACATGTAAAAACATTTATATTAGATAAATTTATCTAACTATTCAAAATAGCCATTTTGAATATAGTATAGTAAATAACGATAATAAGTAATAAAAAATCAGCCAACAAACAAAAACATGTGGATTTGTAAGACGGCGTGTGTTGTTGTGTTCTGGTATATATGCTTCATGATCATGCGCGGGAGTAGCAAAAACTCTTTGCCGGTATCGATTTTTTTTCTTCGCGGCAGAATCACCAAGTTGCTGTCTAAACGTAAGCGATCTGTAATATTAATTCGAGTCCTATTTTGGCTATTAGTTTCACAGGCAAACTCAGATCAATCACAAAATTCTTTTGAGCAAGATGGGGATAAAATGGCCGCTGCTGTACCAGAAAGTAAATCCCTTCAAGATCGAATAAATGCTCTTCAAATTCAATTACAGGCGGCCAACGAAGAACGAGATAGATCTAAACTTACACTTTCAACGGAAAATCAAGATGTACCAAAGCCAAAACCAAAACCAAGTAGCAAACAAATTTATCATTATTCTTTTGAATGTTATTTTTTTAATTTTTGCTGGAAATGGGTAGCTAAAATTTACCTAACTAACAAACTATTTATATTGTGAACTGAAGAGTTTCCACCAACACCATTGCTTTAAAATGATTCATATTTATTTCATACCTATAAAACATACATAGGAAGCACCAAATATATCTGCCATATATATATATACATGCTATTTAGGAAGAAAACTCTTCCTAAGGTTAAGCCTTAAGGTAGGTTTCCACTTAGAGCAGATCAGATCAGATTTAATTGATTTTTTTATGTGAACATGTGCAGCACAGCCTTTATTTCAATCCTTTTTTTAGATCCGTTTCAGTTCACTTTGATCCGGACCGATCTTCTTTGGAGTTGAAAATAGTTCAACTTCATAGCTGGATCAATGTGAATCAATTCAACCAATTATAAATATGAATTTCATCATGTAGCAAAATCTTCAACTAACTGATCAAGACGAATTGTTAAATAGATTTCATAATGACACTGACAACCGATTGTTAATGACTCAATTTTAACATTAGCTGTTTTCCAAATAAAATTTAAAAAGGTATTATATGTATAAAGACACATAGATATTAACTTATATATATATATATATATTTCTTTATTTCAGCTTTGGGATTTGACTTTCAAACGCCACCTCCTCGAACAGGCAGGCCAAACATATTAAACTTTAATAGAGAAAAAAGAAAAAGTGAAAGAACGTAAGAACTTTTAAAATATTTTATAGTAGTTACATTTCATACATTTTCTAAACATTATTTATAACATTTAAAGGGGAACACAAGTGAGAAGTAAAATTTGTTTTAAACTTTTTTTAGATTTTCTTTTAAACATTTTGAACACAAATCACTTTTTTCTAAACAAAAATGCATTCTTTTTGAGTATTTTGTTAAAGAAAAGCTTTTTAAAACATCTCCTTTTGTAGCCGCACGTCTGTTAATGGAAGAATGGAACTTCTATGTCATTTAAGGCAAAAGATTAAAAAAGAAAGCAGAAAATAAAAAAAACATGGATGGTCTATTTAAAAAATTTCTAAATACAAACTAAAATTTTACACATGCAATAAAGATGAACAACGCTTTGGATATCATTGACGTTTCAATATATTCTCATATCATGATCACAAGTAACTGGAAAATTCTTTCACAAGGTGATATATATATATAATATATGAAAAAAATCAGTTAAAAGGTTCTTTAGTAATCTGAGATTCATAAAAGATATGAGAATATATCGAAACGTCAATGATATCCAAAGCGTTGTTCATCTTTATTGCATGTTTAAAGTTTATAAGGCCCACCACAATGATTTAAGAAAAAATGAAATAATTTTTTTGCCATAAGACGTTATGAAAATTATTTTATCCAGAAAAACTTATCTCATTGCATCAGTACTTTTTCATATTGTTTGTATATAATATATTCTCTGATTGCAATGAGGCATAAGAGAAAGATACTGATAAGTCAGGTGCAAATGAAAGCTCTGTGTTTGTTCCAACTTCACAACTTGTTTGTTTATTGATCTTTATCTTAAGTGTATTAGACTTGTTGATATGTGGGACTGGCATGATTAGTGGTCTCTGATGTTGGAGTTAATTTGGTTGCAATTTGTGGCAAATTATCAGTACTTTTATCAACCATTACTGGATTAGAACTTTAACTTTAAACTGAACTTTGTTTTCTTTTTTGTCAAATAAAAAATAACTTTTTTTGTGTACAGCCAGTGTATTTTGAATAGAAAAAAGAGAGATATACAAGTATTTAACAACCAAAAAAGATTTAAAGAAAAATAAACTATTTTGTAGTTAGCTTTAAGGTTTCTAAACTTTTCTAACTTCTTTTCAAATATGACTTGTGTTCCCATTTAGCTATTTTTGTTATTACCTCCACTACTACATTACTACTAGGGCTGCCATAGAAAGACAATTACAGGAATTAACAAAGAAATCTTCTATCCTTGCAATTGATGGAGAGGTAAAAATGCTTTATGTTTTATACTTTATTTATTTCCAAATATATATTTTGTAACTATTATATCACTTAACACAATATGCTTTATATATATATAAGCCCATTCTTGATAGCCTAATGACCTTCCTCCCATTATGCCTTAGATGCTTTGCTGATGATAGAGAAGTTGATTCAGGTCCATGATTTATTTATTTTCTTCTGTAGAAATACCCTTTTAAAATTGAGGATTTGGAATTGTTGGAGGAAATTGGATCAGGGACATGTGGAGTAGTAAACAAAATGTATCACAGAGCCACAAACACATTAATGGCGGTAAAAGTGAGTGATGCATTGAAGTTGACCTCAAGATTTTATTCTGTTGCATTGCATTGTACAATTAAATCCAAAATTTTATTTGTTTTATTTTATTTTACAAGATCTCATCATTGTGTAACTATTTTTTTATTAAATTATAAAATAGGTTAGTAACCACACTGGTTCGGAAATGAATATACTACAGTCATCTTAATATTAGTACCTTAATTTGCTTTGTTTTAGATAATGGGAAGGACGCCGATCATGGAAGAACAGAAGAGAATTCTGATGGATTTGGATGTCATCACAAGCACCAATGATTGTGCTTATATTGTGCAATGTTTTGGTCTCTTTATTTCCCAGGTAGTGTTTATGTTATATTAAAAGGCCCTGTGTATCACCCACATCTATTGTTGGTGTGCTTAGATTGTATAAAAAATATTTTCCTATCTAGTCTGACGACTGTCACAGAAAGTCATACAACTTTTGTTACAGTTAACTAATTACTGTTGTTTTTTACTTTTATTCATAATTTTTCAATAATTCCTATTTAATTTAGTCTGAGGTATTTGTTTGCATGGAACTAATGGGAACCTGTTTGGAGAAACTTCTACGCACAACAAAGACACCAGTGCCCGAACCAATTGTTGGTAAAATTGCACTATCTGTAAGAAATTCCATTATTTTATTATTGTTTAGTGAGAACGAGTCGAGAAAATTACTTTTTTTTATTTATTACTAATTTTTATGTATTTTTATGCCACTTTATATTGTTTAAAATTTTTCTGCATATAAAATATAGAACCACATTATGAAAAAGAGTACTGGCATTCCCCAGTACAGATTCTCACTATTAATTACTCTCAATAGCTTCCTCAAAGCATAATCAAAGATACGGTGCTGGAATGCCTGAAATCTACCTTAAGTTTTAAGTTGTATATTATCGATATTTCTCTCTCTTTAAATTTGCAGGTTGTTAGAGCATTGCAGTATTTGAAGGATGAACACGAAGTAATCCATCGAGGTACTGTGGAACGTGTTAGCTTGCTATGAATTCCTATGTTTTATCTATTGCTAAGGTCTTTGAAAAAAAAACGTCAATATTAAATTACATACTATACCGTACTGTTTATGTTTGCATTGTATTACAGTGGATTTTGCCTCTTCTAGCATAAATTAAAACTTTAAAAGTCAATCATAAAAGTTTTTGTCTAAATGGAATGTGAAACTCTATAAAAAATAAATAGAATTTTAATATTTTCGTTATTCTATAGATTGTTTGTTATTTTAAAACCATGTATAACATTCCTATTTTTACTAAATTTCTTATGCTTACAGATATCAAACCATCAAACATATTGCTCGACGAGAAAGGAAACGTCAAATTATGTGATTTTGGAATCAGTGGACGATTAATCGATTCAAAAGCGAAAACAAAAGGTGCTGGCTGTGCGGCGTATATGGCTGTAAGTCTGTATTTTTGTCTTTTTTTGAACAATTCTAGGATAAACTTTATAAAACAAAACATCCTGCTCAATGTTACTGATTTTGCAAGATTAAATCTATGTACGCGAAAAATTTGACTGTCTAATTACAAGGTCTTGCACCTTTAAGATGTGTAAACCAACTCTCCAATAAAAGTAGTTTTAGTTATAATAGATATTTGCAATTTCCATGATTTCGATTTTGTCATTTCGCTTATTTCAGCCAGAAAGAGTGGAGCCACCTGACCCAAGGAATCCAGACTATGATGTCAGGGCGGATGTTTGGTCTCTTGGCATTTCATTGGTAAATATTTTCCATATATATATTTTCGTATTCTCGTAAATATATAATATATAAATACATCTTCAACTAGCAGCATTCAACTCTTTTTTCGCTTTTAATCTTATACCGGAAGTCATTGTCATTTTAATCTTACATCGAACTGTTCCTTTATTTGACCGTTTATATACTGTGGCTGTGTATTTAAAAAACAGAATTTTACTCTAGGCGTTTACTTAGAAGGGATGTTTATTTGCTTTACTTGTTCCTCCTCCTCCGCCTCCTCCTCCTCCCCGTCTTCTTCTACTTCACCTTCATCAAGAAGATGACGTAAGGATTAAGCTGCTTTATCAAAATCCTCTTCTGAAATTCTGGAGTTCTTCTCCATAGTTTCCTTACAGTTTTCAGTTTCTCATTCAAATAAAATAAAGACCCATGAGTCTTCTGGTAAGGATTGCTTTTCTAGCAATTTATACTTTTATTTTAAATAAAAAGTTTCAGCCCCTCAGCCTCTGCCAATGGGTACATATAGCAGATTTATTAAGAGAATACAACAAAACACATTTTTATTATCAGCCAAAAATCATAAATCAATATAGTAAAATGGCGAAAAAGGTTAAGAAATCGCTGAGAAACAGTAATACTCCTTTAGTAAAATGACTACAAAAATAAATTAAATAAAACAACAAAACAATTGCATAGTAAGCAAAGTTTTTTGGACATTTTTCGGCGTATGCAAATGTACGATGTGCCTATATTTTATAAATTTGACACTTTAAGTCAAATTTCTGGCCTGGCCATTTAATACTCGATATTATACACGATATTCTTAAAAAAGTCTAAAACATTTTCTAAATTATGTATTGTCTGTCATTGCAGCGTATAACTTTCTCTATACTGATAGGTTGAATTAGCGACAGGTGTTTTCCCTTACACTGGTTGCAATACAGAATTTGAGGTGCTGATGAAGATCATGCACGACCCGGCCCCGACGCTACCTCCTAATCAAGGTTTTTCCGAAGAGTTCCAATCCTTCATTAAAGTGTGCCTGGAGAAGGATCTCAACAAGCGTCCAAAGTTCGACTTACTCTTGGTAGGAAGTTTTCACTTGACTTGATCGGGATTACAGTAAATGCAGTGAAACATTGTCGGTTTCGATTACGATCGGGTAACTTGATGGATATTCCCAATGGTCTAATTTGTTTTAAAATACGTTTGAATTCCTAAAACTTCCCGATCGGCTAGAATGTATTGCATTTACTGTAACTTTTAATGATTTAAATCGAGCACCTAATTTATAGATGGATTTCTATTAACTTGATCGAAAGCGTGGTCTCAGGATCAATAATAACCAATCACTACGATTCTTCTTGCCTCCGAAACCCGGACATGTGCGTGCCACTGACAAAAATGTTGACATCGGAATCCATGTATTATTAGTGCAATAAAGTTATCAAAATAAGTCATTAGGTTGTAAAAAGTTTAAATATTTGTCTAACCTCTGTTATTTTAGGAGCATCCCTTCCTGGAACGTTACAGTAGAGAAGACGTCGATGTTGTCGGATGGTATTCTAACGTCACGACGTATGTTTGACGTCTCCATGACAACACTTATTCTCGGAATGAGCATTTCAACTTTTAACTGAAAATTTTAACTGAAATTTTTAACTGACAGGGCGTTTGTTTTAAAATGATATCTTTTTTTAGCAACTTTATATGATTGCGAGAAATTGTTTTTTTTTTTAACAAATTCAAACAGATATTTTTTGGTATATATTTATAAGTTTATGGCTCCATTATGCAATTTGTGCCTCTTACACAAACGCCTGAATAAAAATAGAAACAAAATTTGTGAGAATGAGTGGGTTGATGTAACTCGGCAAATCTAGGTAAAGGTCGTTTTGGCTCTTAAATTTCTAATATGAATAATTTTAATCTCTAACTGTCCTATATTTTCGATAGTGTGAAGTGTTTGATAAGTGAAATAAATTTTTTTGGAATTTAAATATTTGAAAAACTGAATCTAGATGGTTTTTTATGTACTCGGTAAATTAAAAATAAAATTGCAAAATTGTTTTTAAAATAGACTTATATGATGAATTTTTAAAAACCTTAGGAATGATTTTTTTCTTCAACCGTATAAAAACATTTACCAAGATTCGTATTCACAATTAATGAGTTCATTTCGTCATGCACTCTTAGCTACTATTCCGAAGACTCCAAGTGCCTCCAAATATTTTGGAGTGTTTAAGCGGTTGAAGGATGTGAACTTAATGCTACGTAATATTTTGTTACCAGGCAATAGACTCAATTTGATTTTAGTTAGGAATCAATCACTCATTTGTAAATAGACATTACCCTCGCTAATTTGATGAACAATTAAATACAATTACAAATATTACAATCGTGTCTCTTCATTTACTACTTCTTTTTGTCTAGGAAATGAAGGAAAGGGTCTTCTCATATGCGAAGAAAAAACATTTTGTTGTCTTTTTCAGCCTCATATCGTTTAAAAAAGTTATCGACTTTACACACATGCTTTGTCAGGAAGCAGTGATCTGATTACCATATTACTGTACATTAGTAACATATTTAGCATTATGTATGATGAAAGTTATTACATGTTTCAAGCAACACTTTTTATGATGTCATGCAATGACGTAAAGCAAGATCTAATATGGCACTGAAAGAGTTTTTTTAGATGGGGGTACCATAAGGTCGACATAAAATAACATTTAATTTCGTGCAATAAAGAAATCTTTTAGCTGATAAGATAATTCTCGAAATAGCGTTTTGTTTTTTTAATCGAAAAGAACCGTGTTTTATATTATTAATTTTATACTTTGTAAAATTTGTACAGTGATACAAGCGAAATCGTGAAACCGCTTTCTCGGAATGTGTCTGTTATGTCAACATTTCTGTTTACGGACCTGCAATGTACATTACAATGCATGGAATGAAAAAGAGATGAAAATTTATCGAGAGAGAGAGAGCATGTTTAAAGTGAAAGTTCTTAATTTCTTTATAACAAGGAGAAAGACCGGCGCATACTATTTCAGGAATACAAAATGTAAAAGGTCATGGCATCTCAAGTTAGAGTATCGATAGAAGAAAGACTAACACAACTGACATTGCAGATGGATGTAGAATCCATGAAAGAAATTGCCACAGAAACAAAAGAAATGTTGTTTGTTTACCTTTCCATGGTATTCCCATTCTTCTTCTTCGACGCGTCATGATTAATTAGATAATTATTCTGTCGAGATTTTAAAATTTTGTAGGAAAATCATCATGCCTAAGTTTTTCCATAACTTTTATGTTGAGTAAATTTTTGCGCACGTAGTTTTTCTGATTGGAAAAAAAAAGGAGAGAGATTTTGCAGAAGTAATATTTGCGTTTCTTCGAATTTGAAGCATTTTTATGGAACGATTTATTTGTATTTTGCAAAAATTGTTCTACAAATATTAATGTCCTTAACGGAGGAAGGAGCGTTATCTATGCGTGTATCTTATATTGTTATTTCATAGATAGGTTGTTTTCTATTCGAATACCAAATTAAGGTTCTCCTGAAATTTAAATTTCATAAAAGAGATATGTCTCGTATTTGTGGAGTTTGTTTTCGTTAAAACGTAGAGCAACACTTTCGTACGATTCTCTGTAAGTCAAACCAAGATGATATCCAAAAGGATCTGCCATCTCTGGCGTGGTCCCTGGTGGAGGTGCAGGTTCTAGTGAATAATTTACTTTCTGACAACAAGTTCTGAATTTTATTTTTTGTTTTCGCTTCCTCTTCACTTTCCATCTTCATCTTTTTGATGTCAATAATAACCTACTTAGTCACATCGACTTCTTTGGATGTAGTTTTTCGATTTGCATTTTTTTCAGTTTTTCCTTGCTCACAGTTTGTTTTTCATTTATCTCTTCAGATTTATTATTTGAATCTCCTTTTCGAGCCGAACGGGTTAGATGTGTTGGTAATGGTCCTGTCGCAGCATGGACGATGCAGAGGCGTAGTCATAGGGGGGGGGGGGGGGGGGGGGCCGCGGG
>JAUEKX010378466.1:0-19822 GCA_031834005.1 Dendronotus venustus
TAGGTTGGTGGATGAAATTGTTGTAAGTTACAGACTTGGAAAAATGTTTGTTTACACACGTTCAAAATAAGGTACGCATTCAAAATATGGTAAATCCATGGTATTGTTTGTCATCATTTTGTCGTACTACCGATAATAGGTTCTACCCCCGTTTGGAATTAATGTCCCATTTTGACGAGATCTCTAGAGGGCTCAAGAAAATCTTTAGGAGCAGGAGTGCTCAAAAAGTCTAGGAGCAGCTTGAAATAAAACAAAAAGAGCAGCTTTACACTCCACCCTGGCTGCTATGAAAAATTAGAGTCCGGTATAGTCCTGTGCTGTTAATTCCAGGAGCGATTCATAAACTTCGGAAAAAAATATCGGAGCGTCAAAGACATCCTTTCCAAACAGGGTTCTACCGATAATAGGTGCTGCTACCTTATATTTATATTATTACCAGGCCTAAAAATTAAAACTATATACTTACCAACATATCTATGTCTCCAGTCAAATAGACCAATTTGATCTTCATACAAACCGGAACAAATAGTTACCATTAAGATAATAGTTACACAGCAGATATACGAAAATTTCCAGAAACGAAGTAGTATACTCTGCTGAACACCTGAGTAAGACGCCATCTTGAATTAAACTAAATAGCCTGGAGGTGTAAACTGTAAATGAATAAACAGACACAGATCGAATAAACCGATTATATAAACAGACCTATGCCTGCAGGCTAGCGTTATTATACTGCGTGCGTGAGGCTCTCTAGCTAGAGATGCGTTTCTTTTCCTCTTCTCACGCACAGATATCGGGTCGGAACCAGACCTGACTGAAACGTCACCTATCTGATCCATTTCTGTAATGACGAAAGATTTCACCTCAGAATATATTTCTTTCAGCCCTTTCAGTAAACAAACATAACAATACTAGCTACTTTGGATTGGATATACAAAAACAATAAAGCTCGTCATCTATGTTAACCCTTTTATACCCAACTCCTCTATTTTATATCAAGTATATACCTTCTTTTTGATACCTTTTAGGCCACTTTTAATAGAAATGTAGGTTATTTTACACAATATTTACTTGTTATAAGTGAATTTGTTAATGTTAGCGTAGTCGGACCATGAGCGTTAAAGGGTGCGTGTATTTATATCAAATTTTCTGATTCAAAATCAAACATGTCGAAGATTTAGACCTATTGAAGCTCAATTCTAAGTATTATTGACGTCTGATCATCATTTAACCAAAGAAAAAGAAGTCACAAACTCCTAGTTTTGAATAGAACATGTAAATAAAGCAAGATTTTGGATTATAAAACAAACACTGGAAAGATAGTTGCTACCTACGTAAATTCATCAACATTTTAATAAAAACCAAACCAACTTTAAATAATCAGATAGCAACAAAAATCTAATTAATTTCCGAAATGGTATTACGTAGTATTCCTTGTGAATATTTCTCTTCGAGTGCATGAAAAATTGCGTACTGCTTTTAACCCTTTAAGTGCCGTTGTTGACTATAGTGAAGTTGAGCTTACTACTCAATTTTCAATCTAAAAAAGGGCCGACACTTAAAGGGTTAAAGAAGATGGAATGTTTTTTTAAAAGTCTTTGAAACTGCTCAGCACGTCTCTAGTCTGTCCGTATGTGAAATCAGGTATAAAAACAAGAATTCAAAAAATTCAAAACCCTTTAAGTGCCCATGTTGACTATAGTGAACATCTGAGATAAAAAATACTGTGCCTGCTTCCGTGAGCCGTACCCTTTGACCACTTCAGAATATAGGTCGATGATCGAGACCCATATTAAAGAGAATTAAATTCCCTGTCGAATGGTTTCAAATACGTTCAGTTTTGACGAACACAGTGACTTTTAGTGCAATTTGAAAGTTGAGCTTACTACTCAATTTTCAATCTCAAAAAGGGCATTTTTTTAAAAAGAGCCGGCACTTAAAGGGTTAAGTTGCTTTAACTATTTACTCAAAATTTAATCTAAAATAGTCAGTTTCTGACCTTGAAGTATTAATTCCATGAGTGTAATTCCACTAGAAGAAATATATTTTTGAGAATAAATGTTGGTTTTTAGATAAATGTTGGGGAGAAAAAATTTTGGGTTTTACAACATTCTACAATCTTACCATAATTCGTGAAATTAAATTTTGCAGAAATTTCTTTTTTTTTAATGGATTAATTTCACAAGATATTCAACATTTACAGTAAATTTTTTCATTTTCAGATTTTTTGACAAAGATTTCTTATATTTAGCTATCAAAATAGCTATTTCTTTCTAAAAAAATAAATTATTTACATTTTTTTACATAACCATTTTTATATAACAAACCATAAAAAAGTTACAATTACATACTCAAATAAAGGGTCTAAGGAATCATTCTATCTGCTCATTAATTCACTGCATTCTTCGGACGTGCACCCTTAAGTTAACTCTCCTCTACTTTGGATACAATACGTGTAACAGTGTATTGAATCTTGAATCTACACTTTTATAACAAATTTTGATTAACAAAGTTTAATAACATTTGAAGTGGTACAAATAGAATAAAATTTCGTAATATACAAAAAATCACAAAACTTGAATCAACATGAGGGATTATAACTCAATGGACGTTAGATATCAGAGAGAAATATACATTTATTATTCTCAATACAGGTTTGTGAAGTTCTTCGATTTCTCTTCCATACACATACCAGTTCTTCTTTATCAGCCGGTGAAATTTCATTAAAACTCAAATTGAGGAATTTCAAACGAGTTTTTTTCCAAGCAGTAATGTCAAGAAATAGTTCATTTGGTAAGCTGGAGCAAATACTACAGGAAACGAGTGTTATTCTTTCGACACGACTTTCGTTTGTTTTGAAATAGTTTATCATGTCTTGGAAGATGTTTTCGTCGATTGATGTACAATATGAACAATCTAAGGAGGTGAGTCTATTGATGTTCGACAAATCTCTGAAAGATAATAGTATTAGTTTTAGTTTAAAATAGTAATAGTTTACAATTAATTATGAACTGATATACACGTAAAAGAGAAAAAAACTAAATTTTAATTTATCAAGTTCAGATAAATAAAAACCTCCAATTAGAAGACACTGTACTCTTGGGTCTCGAATAATCGTAGATGTACGTTTATGTTTTTTTGCCAAAGATTATTCCCTACCCTACATTTATTCTGAGAGTAACAAATCTAACGCGGATTTAATTTACCGTAGAAAAATTTCACATGTTTGCATTTTATCTGTTAACTGATGTAAAATGGTAATTTTTTCGACTTTGCTAATATTTACCATAATTGAGCCAAGTGAAAAAAAGGTTTTAGCACAGAGAGAATAAATTTAGCTCAGATTTATTTTGGTTTTATTTTTCCTATGTACAAATCGTACTAAACCTTTTTGAGCTAAAAATTCACTGAAAACAGAAATTTTCCTATGTAAGGTGTGAACATAAGAGTAACAAAATATTTAATCTACTCCTTACTCTTTTGTAAATATTATAAATATTTTCATAAAAATCAATTAAATGTAAGTTGATTAGAAGTGAGAAGGTCTAAATGCATTATAATTAAAATTATCATTGTTAATTTTCGTACGAAAAAAATGACACTTATACTCGAATTTACTATTACTATTATTTAATGATGATTTTAAAGCAATGGAAGTTTTCGACCTTTACCATTCATAAATCTAAAATGTAACCTGAGAATTATTTTCATTAAAATTCCTGAAACATTTTGGTGACGTAAGGATAACTGCTTTATTGACAGAGATGAGAGTTTTGTTTCCATGGGAATTGATATTGATGGTAAATGATCCAATGTTAACTCGTAGAGGGAGCATTTTTGAGCCTATAAAAAAAGATTAAAAAATTATTGAAGAGTGCATGTACCGACATTGAAAACCTGCACTTATTATTTATAGGAGAAAAATTCACATCCAAAGTCAAATGATGTATTAATTATGATCGCAAAATTTGGATAATTCTTTAGACAAAATTTTCATAGACTTATGTACGATAATAACTGGGAATACTTGACTTAGAACCGTCGAACGGTCTCCTTCGAGCCTCAAAACCACATTCGTTAAGGATTATGACTAAAGTCGCTCTGATACAGTAATTCTTAAACTGCATACGCAACTCGTTTTTACTAATGTCTTTCATCATATACTTTCCAAAAAAGTATTGATGTTGAGTACTTGGGAGTCATACCAAGGCCCATTCTCAGGAGCAGAAATTTTTGGTTGTTGAAAAATCCATCCACTCGCAATGATTCAACTGGACACGTTATATTGATACCATTTTCTCATATCTTCAAACGATACTTTTGTCCAATTATTTTCTCATACAAATAGCTTGAAAATCTTGAACGCCACCTTTGTAACATTTTGAGTGCTTTCACGATCTTTACCAAACAATATTTGATTCAAATCAATGTTATCAACAGTAGTGAACCTTCACTGTTCAATGTTTTCTTTCAATTCACTTTACCTCAGTTGTCTGTTTGTTCTTCTCTTGGATACAAGAATTTGGGATTTGAATCCTATTTGAATGTCGACTTGCGCGATGACATTGCACGATATTACGGAACATGTAGACAAAAAAGCTTACAAGTATATAATAATAATAATTGTAGCATGACACATTCTGTTGAGTCATATTCTTATTCTGCAAAATAAAATTGTTGCGCTTCAGTAATGCAATTATAAAAGAAAAACCACAAAGTAATGATTGTTTATTAGAAAAACATAAAGTGTAATTTGAAATAAAGGATTATATGGTTCTCTCATGTGATTTTTCAAATTGAAAGTTGTTGTTGCGCATCAACGTAGATAATAAATTTAAGTATAAAGCGATATGAAGTAGGTTTGGATGTAACGAAGTAATGTCAACATACAAATCAGTGGCTGATGTTATCAAACGTGTTGAATATTGGCTTCGTTTATCAACATTTCTCCATGAACCACTTAAACATGCTCTTTTACAAATTCTACACAACACTTTCAACAGACCAGATTACGATGGTTTACCAGATGATCCTAATGACCTCTACAACCATTTAGACACAAAATGTCGTGTACAAATCAACAAACTCCACAAGAAATGCATTTTACAGAATGATCAAATCAATTTAATATTTCCACCAGGAGACACCAAAACATTTTCCAAGAAATTTGATGTATCTCTTATAGTTGTTCTTATTAGAAATTGTACAAATGTTAAACGACCTTTGAACGGATGGGCGGACAAAAACCCACCTGCACATGATAAAAGTCTTTCAGCAAGTGCTATCCGCGCAAGAGAATGGAGAAACTACGTCCATCATACAGACCCAAACGATATCGACTTACTAATATTCAATCATAAATGGGCAGAAGGAAAACTTATTATTTCGGATATTGGTTACACGTATGACACAAATAAATTAAGAACAATTTCTCTTGATCCAAAATATGACGTCGTTCTTAAATCATTATTTTCGTTCATTGCACGCTTACAAAAACAACATAACAAATATGTCATTGAAATTGGACAAATTCAACAAGACATAAAAGACACATACAACGCACAACTAGACATACACAATATACAACAAGATGTACACAACACAAAACAACAGATACAAAGCAACCAACAAGAGATAAAAAACAATGCGAAACTTCAAGAAACAGCATTTGAAAATCTACAAAAGCAGATTTTTTTTATAGAAAAAGAGGTGAATAATTTGAAGAAAACATCAACAAAAGGTAAATATACAATCTTAAGAGTTCCTCAAATATTAAACTCGCAATTAAGATTTATTAATATTGATATGATAAAATTTATTCTCTTGTTAAGTTCAATCCTTTGGGATATTTTATTTTTTTGCAATAAAACAAACTAATTTATAGGAACTCAAGGCGAATGCTTAAAGGAGGTTATTCAATATATAGTGACTAGCGTTGGAAATCAATTGCCAGATCTTCTTCATCCACTTGGTATAGAAGAACTCGAGGAAAACCAAAGGATTAGAAGATTAGAAGACATTCCATGGAATAGTATCAAAATCAATTTGGAAATGCTTGGATTACATGATACTGTGAAACACATACAGAAAAACACACTAATAACAAAAGGTATGCAATCTTCAACAGTTCAAAAGGATTAACTGAGACCATTTGTTCATAATTGTAGCTGAAGAAACTTTTTAGACAAACTATTTCAGAATACTCTTAGCCCTCAGCTACAGGGAATTTTTATTTGAAATAATGGGCACATTGGAAAACATTAAAATTCATATTTTATATTTATAATCAAGTTTTTATATAAATAAATTTTAAATTCTTTGGCTCTTGAATATTATCTATAGTTGTAGAATTATTTTGGGTTCCGGGATCAAACGTGTATAATTAATTTTCAAAGGTTTTGTGTTTGCAGGTTTTAAGATCTATTATACGTTATCAAGACTTCCAATGGGAATGAAAGAAAATCGGGAATAGAATGTACCAATTAGGGTTTCAAAACTATTTAAAAGGACACCTTTGGAAAGGAAATCAGATGCATAATTTAGTTATTTGATGTTCAAAATATCAAATTTAAATTAGGAATCATTTATCGATTTGCAGATCTATTGGGTCCCCAGAAACTGCTTGGGATATTTTAAGTTTACGTTTTTGGATTCGAAGCTCGAATTTGAGACAAAGGTAAAAAAAAAGAAAACAAAAAACCAAGTCTTTGACAATTAATCTTTTAACAATTTAGGCTTGAAGAATGCTTCTATAAAACTGCACGATCATTACATCTCAAAACTAATCGAATATCTGGTACAACAACCACTATCAAAACCTGAAACCACAGCTCAATATGTTTCTAGAGAGGAGCAATACATTGATTTAGCAATACTAGAAGCTGCAACAATTGATAATGAACTGAATAACTCAGATCGCCACTCAATGATGACACAAAAACATTTGAAATTGTCCAGTATTGATATTAATAACCTCTTTCAACATGACGATGAATTGGTTTTCGTAAGGGGAGTGGCAGGTATTGGGAAAAGCACCTTAATTGATATGTACACATTTAAATGGGCAAAAGGAGAGCTCAAAAATAAAGTGAATTTTGATTTCGTTTTCACTTTTACCTGCCGTGAAATTAACACTTACGAAGAAATCACATGTTTTGATCAAATATTTTTACAAGCATTTCCACAAATATTTCAATGCATCACATTAGAAGACCTTTCAGAGTTGGGCGATCGTGTTTTGATCATCGTCGATGGATTGGACGAGTTAAATGACATCTACAAGATGGATACAAAAAAACATAACCAGCCTACTACAAATGTTCAACACCATTTACAAATAGTTTTTCAAATGATTAACTCAAAAAGTAAAACTCTCATTCAGCACCACAAGAGCATAGCATGCGGAAGACCAAAATCTTGTGATTATCTCAGATCCCTATTGATTCAAAGTCACAAAATCAAATTGATTGAAGTATGCGGTTTCAATCCTCAAAACGTTACCAAATATATTATTAATTTTTTCCATGATAAAACCGATTCAAACAAAGCAGAGGAGATTACAAAAGCTCTGAGAAATTCGAACAATCTTCAAGTGATGGCAAGCGTACCTGTCTTCCTTTGGGTGATATGCAATGTATATGACGAAGAACTTTTAACAGGATCTTTGAATACGTATACTGAACTTAATTTCTACGCCTGTCTAATATTCATTCGAAACCACATGCAAGGAACAACGAACCGAATTTATAATACACTTAACGATTTAATCGAAGACCAAAGTGTAATGCAGGTTGTATTTTCTCTGATGATATTGTCTGTGAAAACGTACATGAACAACCAAGTTTTGTTCACCGAAGAAGATATCAAATCATTAAAATGCAAAATTCATTTAGAACAAACAGGATTCATTGTTAAAGTGAGGAGAAATAAGTTAAGCAAGGAAGTATACCAGTTTCGGCATTTGATAATGCAAGAATTTCTGTGCGCATTGTGTTTAGTCGTTACAAGGTGGATTAACCCTTACGTGACTAAACGTGAATTATCGAGCTGTACTCCGACTATATTAGGCATTGAGAGATTAATCGAAAATAAAAACAATGAACTTTTTATCAATTTCTTTCAAGGTTTGGTTAACATTAACGAGGGGAATTTCTTTTCAAAAATACTTCGTCCCTACAGGAGATGGAGATATGAACGCTATTTCAACATCAATCATCAACATGAAATACCGAAAAAACTAATTAAAAATAAAACGCTCGTATTGGATGGATGGGCAGAAAGTACAGACTTTATGATGCTTGTATTCGAATCAAAGCGCAAATGGATTATTTCAGAAATTCAATATATTAATATAAATTATATTTACACAGAAATGAGTTTCCGAAATGCAACCCATTTAGTAAAAACATTTAACATTCCCGTAACTTCTCTAAATGTAACAACAAGAACCCAATATCTAAATAGAAACCTCATGGAATTGATTTATGTGGCAAGCATTGGAAAACATTTAGAATTGCACGTAACGCTGAAAGTGGAAACTTTTGGAATTTTAAATATCCTTTGTGACAATAAATCTATGCATCTTACTTTACCGACTCCTAGTATCATTGATGATGTGAATTGTTACTGGTGGAACCAGATATTACAAAACGTGAAAACTATTCATTACCGTTCCTATGTAGAAGAAGAATTGCTTAGATATCTAGCAGAACATGCTGATATGTATAAGAAAGACATTTTTGTTTACAAAGGTAATGATTTGTAACGACTTACTTAACGACAAGAAGAAAGAAAAGCTCTTTTATAACGTGTGACGGTAAAAATGTGACACTTTTAAAACAACATAAATATTCAGAATCTTGCGTAATCTTCTTGCCCATTCGCATTTACGAAAGACTATAAAGTTACATTTTCATTTCTCTATTTGCTAGAAGTTTCTCATATTAAACTATTTGATTTTGCAAAAGATAGAAGATTGCAAGTAAGTAGTAGATGACAATTGACTTTTAGACTAGCGACATTGCATTACACCCTAAGATGCACTTCAAATCTAATAAGACATTATCACATAACTTGGGCAATTATAGAAGGCAATATAAAAACTCCTTAATATATTAAAACTATAGCGAAATAGAAATTTCTTAATCAATTTTCTTTGGTATAATAGTAAGACATTTTAATTTTTATTTGGATTATTATTGTTAGTGTTTACTAATGATTTTTTGTTTTATTTTTTTAGAATCAAATATAATTATCATGCAAAATAAAAAACTTCATATAGAAATTCACTGCCTGTTTTGGAAATAATTTTCTCTATAATTTCTTTAGTATCGAATAGTAAAACCTAATCACTTACTGTAAAATCTCTGATCAACGGGTCGAGTGAAACACTTTCATTGATATTCTTCTTCGATATGACAGATGATATATTAAGGCTTGTCAAAGAAGGAGATATGAACAGCGAGCCAATTGAGATAACATCATTCCATTTCTTAAAACAGTTATACGATAAGTCAAGCACTCGTAAACTGCACTCTAAAATCAAAATAACGCATAGTTGTTGCAAATATTAATGAAATTAAAAGGCAAAGCAATAAATTCAATATATAGAGAATCTTTTATTTTCGACAGGTCGGAGCATCTTTTTGAGATAGCGTACTTAGCGTCCTTATTTCGTATTTTTCAGCGCGTCCACGGAACATTTCCGTTGACTAAAGTGTCCAAATTTGGATTTCAACGGCACTTAACTTTCAAATATTAAGCAGGTAGGGTAGGACTAGAGAATATTTCAAAGTTTAAAATACATTTAAAGTAACATGTATGTTTTTCCATGTGACTTTTCATTTCACATGAAAATATAAATTTATATATACCTTGAATTCGAGAATGCATATAACGAGAGCTGAACGATTTAAAACTCAATGAACAGTTTTTCAAATGAAGTTCTTCAAGATGTCGACAAACTCGGAGAATAGTTGAGACAGCCAAGATGAACATCTCGTCATCAAGAAAAGAATTATAATTGAGACGCAGCACTCCAAGATTTGATAACGGTGAATTCTTATGTGCAAAAATAAATAAAAAAAATGTGTTTAAAATACTGCAAACACAAACTGACAGCAACTTAAAAACAGAATTCTAATTCAGCGAGTATGATCATGAAATTCAGTGACACCACTAAGTAACTCTATACCACAAAAATATCAGTAATTTAAATTGATTTTATTGACTTTTTTTCTAAGAATATAGAAAAATATTACTAAGAGGATTGAAGTAATAACATTTACAACCATATCATAAAGAACAAAAACCTTCATAACAAGTTTAAATTCTTCTTTTGGTTGAGAATCAACAATTTTTGAAAGAGCCAACAGACTATTAGTCGTAATTCCAGTTGTGCATAAATCGAGGGTAGAAATATTTGGAAGGCAACACAACGCGTCTTTCACATATTCGAAGTTCGCATCACCTGACAAAAAGTAACAAAATGTAATATAAAACGTTTATATTATATTTAAATTGATCTTTATTAAACGCAGACAGCACGCACGCACGTACACTATATACATAGCCATTTTTTAGTTCTAACTGTTATTATAAACATTATTCATGTACAACTAAGCACTAGCTAAGCACTTCAAATTACTCTAAATTCTTGCTTCATAAGCACAGTTTCCAGATAATATACCATTATATAAATTCACAGACACGATTACTCGCTCGAAAATTCTTAAGATCTACTTCCTTATTTTGCATATCTATTTTATTAAACTTGTTATCCTTTCTTTTTGAACCACTTGAAAAGCTAACAAAAAACAGTGAAATAATAAGACTAGCAAAATTCTAACAAGAAGGAAAAAGATAAACGAGCCGTTCTCGATAATTGTTCAGCGGTAGCGAACAAGGACATATTAGATGGATTTTATGAATTCCACAATTCACATTACCTGTCAAGATATCATTTTTAAAATAAGAGGCCGACCCAAAAAATATAACATTCGAAAAACCGAAAAGTAATATCAGTATCAGTTGTATGAGTAAGTATGAATAAAATGAATAAGAAGAAAGATTTTTAATATGGTAAAGAAATTTTTTTATAAGAAACAATATATTTTTAATTTTTAAACTGAAATATAGAAGAAACGATCTTAAAAAATCTGGAAACAGAACCATGTACTAGAATCTCCATCAAAAAAAAATTCTAAAGGAAAAATTATTTTCCGTTGCTTTTTCATTTATTTATTATATATAAATAAATTATGTTATATTTACGACAAAAAAAACCCAACCAAATACACACACACACATTCAAAAGCATTAATTTTTTAATTGTTGAAATTTGACACAGAATAACAGGTTAATTAAAATATGATCGTTTATTGTCCGAAACTACACCTTTTCAAATAAGCCTTGGTTACCTTTATTTTCAAGTTTTTAAAGATTACGCCTAACAACAGCAGGTGCGTTGAACCCATTAATTGAAGAGTATATTCTAATGAATGAAACTAATCAACACACGAACAACTTTGCTGCTACCGTGAAAACCCTTTGTGTACATAAAATCTATTATTATCTCAAGAGAAACTGAGATAATGAAAAGAGCACTTACCGATATACGTATTAGAGAGATTGATGGTAACAATATTGACGTTACAAGATAAACACGGAAAGATACATTGAAGATCTGTTCTTGTCATAAACATGTCTTTGATAGTTAGAGTTCGAAGTTCTTTTTCAAGTGAAAATAATTCATTGATATTACCACGCGGTTCTGAAAGAAAAAACTACAGTTATAAGTTTTCGCCAGTACAAATACACTAAAATGACGACACAAATTTTTGATTTCCAATCACTATTGCATCATATAACAAAAGTATGAATAATACTAAATAAAATAGTACAAGTTCAATACCTAATTCGTAATCTCGACATTTTTGAGAATATTGTTCTGTGAGTGGAGGAAAACGAACACCTAAAACCTCTCCAATAATCTCTTCGTTATTTTCAATGATATCACTGATGACGTCAGCAGAATTGAGATGCGCGCCATCTTTTGTTTTAAGTATGAGAGTAGCAGCTACACCACATATGGAACGATATCGATCAGTAGCCTGTAACAAAAACGAAATTACTAATAACTGCAAACTATAAGAATACTAAAAACATATTAGTGTTAACAAATACAACCGATGAAATAAAATGAAAAGCCTTACTTAATACTTATTTAATACTTGAATAAAAAAGCAACGAACGAACGATCGATCGAACGAACGAACATTTATAAAAAGAATAATTATAAGATTAAGAATAATTACAGAATCTAAAAAAAAGACAAAAAACATTTTTAACAAAATAAGCGTTGGACAAAGTAACCAGTAGCGATCGTTTTTGACCGGTCAAAATATGTTTCTGTAAAGACATATCGAGCGGTTATCTAGAGTCTTGCAGTTGGAAATTCAAAATTGAGTACCTGGTGATTTAACCATTCAATGGTTTGTTCATCTGCTTGTTGACATGGAATTAACAAACATTGATTGGAGATTCGTACTTTAACACGAAAAACAGGACCACTGATGACGCGAGAAGAACTACATGGTTGTTGTTGAATCAGTTCATCTACTGCTTCTACATTAGCATGCAACTTTTGTTGTCGTTGATTCTTAATTGCAGGTTTCTTTTGGTTTAGAGTGGTACGAGATGTGTGTTGTTGTGATTTACTGTTGATAGATGACGATGCAGTTAATTCTATACGAGTTTGACGTTTTGATGACGATCGATGTTGGTCATTAGTATCGTTTACAATGAAATCGTTCAGTCGAAAATCGTCTTCCTGTAGAAGAGACGGACTCGATGATCTTACCATGCTGGGACTGGGTGAGCGGGAAAAATGTATTTTGGTCTGTCTTTTATGCGTTGTAATTTTCTTCCGTTGGGTACTGCTAGCAGTTCTTTTGTCATTTTGGTAAATTTTTGAGTGATTTTTGTTGCAATAAGTTGTCGGCTCATTCTGATCATGCACCGATATTGTTGATGTCGATGTTGGTTGCCGTTGTTGGTTGGTGGTGGATAATGAATTTATAACTTCTGGTGTAAAACTGTCGCCCAGCTCATCGTCCACAAAAACAACAGGCGGACTCATCACGAAATTATCTTCAGCCATACTCTCATAATTACTATCTTCATCTTCTAACTTGTCTAAGCATTCCTGCATACCATCATCATCTTCATCATCACCGACTAGCATAGGAGGAGATTCTTCATCAACTTCATGTTCTGTCTCCACAGGTGGCGAGTCGAACATATTATCAAATTCAAGTCCACTAGCAATATTCAACCTGGCCTTTTTGCGGGGAAGCCTCATTTCGTCAAATTCGCTCTCACTTGATGAATTCCGTTCGAACAACATTCGATTCCGATTATCACCTGCCCCACCAGAATTATTTTTATTTCCTTTTCTTTTCTTGATTGTTTCACGTAAGAGAGCTTCCACTTTCTTTCGCTGTGAGAAAATAGATTCATCGTCATCTGGACTACTTGATAATTCTTCTTCGTCAGCTTTAATGGCTTTCTGTACAAGTTGCAATGGTGTAAATCCCTAATAACAGAATATGAAACTTTGAAGATGACAAAAAACGTCAATATTAGGGGATATCTGTCTATAAAACGCATATTATATATATGTAAATTTCGGTGCTGTAAAAATGGATTATTGTGCATGGATAATAAATCTAAGTGAGAGAGAATAAGAATTCTACTAATCCATTTTGCACCAATTTGTGACTTTTTTAATTGAGGTATTGATAATAATGAAAGAATATTCAGTATTTTCATTTAAAAGAAGCAGTTACCTACCTCTTTACACTTGGCATTTACATCAGCATTATATTGCAGCAACAGACGAACAACATGGAGATGCCCATTTTGTGAAGCATCATGTAACGGTGTAATTCCTCCGCAATGTTGTCCACCAGGATCGTTGACATCTGAACCATACTCCAACAGTAGCTTCACTATCTCTGTAAAAAAAACAATAACAATTCTAAGAAATAATTTTTTAAATAAACGGTTAATCAGACAAAAGAGAGACGATTTTTTTTTTAAACGACAATCCGCAAAATGAACACAAGTGAAAATAAGTAAAGTATTTTATTTTTCTATAGAAGACAACTAATTAGGTTCTCACTTTACGAATAGGAGTTAATTGACAAATTCTTCCGCGAATTTCTAATAGGAACGGGAGAATTTGAGCTAAACACGGTAAGTTAATCACAGTACTCGCTTGTTCGTATTCCCTGGAACTAAGATCTACAAATGTAGTTAACGATAGTGACTACATACCATGGTATCCATGGTTACAAGCTTCGTGTAACGGTTGCCATCCACAATAATCGCGTGCTTTCATATCGCATCCCTAGAAGCAAACACAAATGGAGAGGTTGAATAAATTTGTTGTTTATTATTTAATTTTAAGTCTACGAAGTTGAATATCTGAAACGATAATTAAATACTTATTTCTCTACTTTTCTTCATTACCTGACGTCCAAGACTTACTCTTTAAACATTCTATACTTTTTAGAAAGATGATATCACTGTATTAAAAATTCTTTTCTTATAACTCCTCTGACTTATAATTTGTTTGATCTAGAAATAAACCAAACAAGATAAACGAAACATTACCTGTCTTAAGAAATCTTTCACTTTCTCAACTTGGCCGTTGATGGCGGCAATGTGAAGATGTGTTTCGCCTCGCTCGTTCACTTTCTTTGTCTAGAATATCAAGAAAAGCTGCGCTATTATATAAGTTCCCAATCGCAAGTTTTCTTCAAAGAATCTTTAGTATTTTTAGAATTTTAAATTCCACCTTTTTTTTAGAATCTCTAGATAAACGACGTTTTTTGTTTGGCGACAAATGTTGTTCTTCTTCATCATCCAAATCATTATCTAAATAAGTTGTAAATAATAATAAAATTACTAATTGCTATTCTCCGTTTTAAGTTGCTTTAATGGTTACGCTCTCGGGGTGAAAACATTTTAATCCCTCCGTTTAGTAAACGATGTACTTTAATTTAATTATACTTTTTATCCTTTTCGATTTAATATAAAACAATAACCAATGTGATATGTGAAGTGATTGAAAGAAGGTAAAAGAAAATATAAAAGTAAGAGCCTACATCTGGTTGTAAAAGTATTCATAACCTAAATAGTATATACTTATGATGTTTGTTTGCTCACTCTATTTCAACAAATCAAGTTAGATTTAAATAATAATGAACAAAAATGATGTGACAATAAATCTGACAAATTTTAATTCATTAGTTACCTTCTTCACAAAATTAATTTTCTTAAAATATAATTAAAAACATCAAAATTGCATTGCATATATATATACATAATCACGAGGAAAGCTTTTATCAGACATGTTTTTGCAACCATACAATAATAACTCTAATCTACATTCTTCTTTTACTAAAGGATTATTAAAGGCTCCTTTTTTTTAATCAAAAAGAAGACTTGAACAGTTTTTTGCAAACAACATTTGAAAGATTAATGCAACCTATTCGTAATACTACACTTTACCACTATCCAACATTTCTAGTTCTTGTGAACTCAATTCAATAGCATCAACTTCTTCTTCATTTTGTGGTTCTGAAGGAGGACTTATTTCACCATTTTCAATTTCTTCTTCAATCACATGCATTTTCTTTAATACTTTGCTACACTCCTCAGAATCGAGTGACTTGAGCACTTCTGACCAATCTCGATACACTTTCAACTTTTAAAAAATAAAATAGGGATAACGATGAAGTTGAACCATTAGTGAGTAATTCGAATTTTCATGTAAGGATTCCTCAAAAAACATTTACATTCGTGTAATGAGTAAATAGGAATTCAAGCCAAATCATAAACTTCTTTTATTTGTTAGTAGCTGAAATAACCCATGTACTCAATCTTTGTGTTATCATAGTTAATTCAATACGTTCAATAAAAATAAAATTGAGATCAAATTAAATAAAATGAAAGACATAAAAAATAAAGAACCTAAAAATAAAAATAAAGATTTTTACCACCGCTGATTTGTTACCACTTTCTTCAGAGCATTGTAAGGCTTTCATGTAAGTCTCCTTAATTTCTTCAAAAGGTCTTTGTAAATCTTCAAGACATTTTGCAATTGCACAGTAAGTAGACGATTTCTTAAAGAAATTGCAAAAGCATTCTGTTAAAATCCATATGTTCAAACAAAATTCACTACCACACAGATTTATTACCTGAATACTATAACTATGATTAAAGTCACAACCTATAGCTTAAAAATATGTTTTGGAATTACTTAGCAGTAAATATAATAGGGATCTGTACAGTGCAAGACAAAAACCTCAGTTATCAAACAAATAAGCTGTCTCTTTCTAAAAAGCTTTAGCTTGTGAGTAGTTGCTAAAAAGTTAAATTACATAAAATTACACAAACCAATTTTTACCTTAAACGAGAGTAAAATTATTTAATTTGGAGTCTATTTACATTGACAAAACAAACCTCTTTCAATTCTCCTGTTCGAAGTTTCATTTCTTTTTCATAATTTTCTAATGCTTGTTCATAATCTTTACAATCGGAAAATGTAACGGCAATGGAAATATATATTGGGGCAAGCATTTTACCATCTAAATATAAGTTTTGTGCAACAGATAGCTGAAAATGAAAAATGGATGTTTAAATAATCTAATTTTTCAATATATATATAACATTATACTTTCAAACATAGAAACAAATTAGTAAACTGTTGGTTTAAACGAAATGTACGATTAATCGAAAAATATGTATTTTTAACAAATATTTTATGTATATATGTTGGAAAGATTAAAAATTAAACCTGTTGTTGGTAATACTTTAATGCTTTCTCAGGACACTCAACGTCATGATAAAAATCACCAAGCTTTTCACATAACTCCATCAAGTCATCATTTTCTATGCCATTTTTACGTTTGTAATCTTCATGAAGCCTAACCCCTTTTATAGCTAAACAAAATGGTTATTAGGTGATTTAGTATTTATAGTCACCTGGTTATATTGGTTACAAATAAAGAACAAATCCTGCTACTTACCAAACTTCAAGTTCTTTATTATGGTACTTTCGTTGTTACTTTGTTCAAGAGATGAGGACTTGTATACTTTCTTTATTGCTTGTAATGATGAAGTGAACTCTCCGAGACGTAACAAAACCTTGAAGTAATCATACACACAATACACATTATTAGTGTATACAATTCAATGGAATTGGAATCGTAAAGATGCAATTAATAATAGTTTTATCAATAATATTCAATTAAAAATAGTCGTCAGTTTGTATCTCAAAACTCAAATGAAAAATTACTGAAATTATAACTTCATATATGGGCTTATTCGAGATTGAGAACTTATTAATTAAGTTGTGGAGAGAGACTTTCTTAGAGAAACAACCTCTAGTTATAATCCAAAAACTAACTTTGAAAAAATATACAAAGTATATATTAATAAATAGATGAAATATCTTTACCAATCCTAACTGAAGTTGAGCATCAAGTTCCTGTTGTTTTTCTCTACATTCTTTTGAAATGGTAATAGCAGCTTTTGCACATTGTAATGCTTTTTGAAGTTGTTTGGAGTTCATATAAAGTCCACTGAGTGTGTAGTGACACCTAAAAATGTTGTCTTTTAATTTTTGTTCCCTGCAAATCAAAATTATAGTTATTAAATTAAACCTATTTATATATATACCTTAAGGGAAGAAATTTTCGCGGAATTTAATTTCACGATGAGCAGTTATCAGAATAAAATTTTAACACAATAAATAGGTCAAATTCAATAACAATACTTCTTTTTAAGTTTTTCAAACTAAACAGTGGAATATATAAAAAAAAATTAGATTAATTAATTAGGCCAAAAACTACGAAATTAAATTCCGCAAAATGTTCTTCCCGCAAAAATTTCTTCCCTTAAGGTATATATATATGTGTGTGTAAACATCTTTGGAAAACATTACGAGTTGAAACTTTAAAGGAAAGTCCAATTCGTTGCTCACAGAAAAAACAGTTAATTCTTCTTATGAGCCGCAATCATCAATCTTGAGATGTTATGAAACTTAGAAATGATAACCATCAGAAGCACTATATACCAAGACAGTATTTCAAATGTCAGGCATGACTGAAACATTTCTTACTTTGATATGAGAAGTGCCTTGCTAACAAATTTTAAAGCTTCTTTGTTTTCTTGTTTCCACTCGTGTACTAAACCAAGGTTAAGATAAAGCCTTGCTTTCATTTCCAAATACTCCTTTTGAGTGATGTTGCTGCTGAGTTTGTTACATAGTTCTAAACTTTCCAAATAGTATTTTTCTGACTTTCTTAGGCACTCTTTCAGGTTTGTTTCATTACCAAGATTTTCCTCTGCTTGAACAAAACATGTACGTCCAAGAGTTGCTAAAGCTCTCTGCTGTTCAACATCATCTCCCATTGACCTGGCAAGCTAATGAAATAGAAAAAACACTAAATACTACTACCTTAAGTAAATTCTAACTTTAAATGGAAAAAATAACTATGATACCATGGACTTAATCTTTTGAATGACTATTCAAGGTCATTGAAATTGTTGTAACATAATTTCCTGATAAATGACGAAATTTTGGAAAATCTTTTTTAAGACTTTCTTTAAACCTAAACATCATTTGGTTGCTATAATTTCATGCAATGTATTTTGGAAGCCTACCATTTTACCATTTTGTTGACACCATTTCAGGTTTATCTCGTTTGAAAAATGTTACAGATTTAAATGTAAAAGTTACAGCAAATGTTATAAGGTTTTGATGACGTCATAAAATGTGCCAATTTAATGCCCTGATTAAATTTTTAAAAAAACTTTGAATTTATGTATACCTTAGATGCTTTTTATGTCATAGACAGATCCAAGATATCTGGGGTTCTAATTTTTTGGTAATTCAATAAAGTTTGACTCACGGATTCGACATCAAATATTATGCCTCTAATAAATCAATGACATCTTTTTACATTCTTTACTTTTTTACTTATTGCTTCTATTATGGCCCGGATTGCTAGCATTTCATCTTTAGCTTCTCATTCATACTTTATTATATTTACTGTTTAACAATGCAATGACTACATATGAAATTATGGGGGGGGGGTCCCCACCGCTTACTCCCTTTTATTATAATTCGGATCACGGGGCAAAATTTCCCGCTCCGGGCTAGTTACCAATCGTCGGAATGTGGAAAAACAGCTAAAAAACATTGCTAAAAAGATAATGTTATTTCCTGATAAAGATCAATTTTCTTTAATGAGTTTATTACCGTTAAATGTTTATTTTGGTGTTTGATAGCTTCAATAAATTGTCTCAGTTCACACAAACATTCTCCTACTTTTCTATTCCCAACAGCAACACCAATAATATCTTCACAAGCTTCACTTAACTCAATCTCTTCTTTATGTGCAACTATAGCATCCTCAAATAAGCCTATAAAAATAAAAACAAAATAAATATAAAATGAATACAATTTTAATTCAATGATGCATTCTGATTCTCCTGGTTATAAGGATTGCAATATGTATATATATATACCATTAGATGTATAAAGTTCTCCAATAACATTAGATATCTTTGCTGCTTCTTTGAAATTACTCTTCTCCAGAACCCTTTTCTTTTGTTTTACAAGGTCTAAATAAACAATAATCCAATAAAATATTAATCAAAACAAGATATATATATATATTATATATACAGTATTGCATTATATGTATATATATTTGTTTTATTAGGTAAAAGCTTATAACATATATAT
>JAUEKX010379576.1:0-19812 GCA_031834005.1 Dendronotus venustus
ACTGAGAGCCATTTTTGGGTCCTTTTTGAATCATTCTCTATAAGACGGACACCTCTATAAAGCGGACACTTTTTTTTGCACCGATGGTGTCCGCTTTAGACAGATTCCACTGTATTGTCATATGGAACAAAAAATCTCGGTCCCTTGATTTTCATGAAGAAATCTCTCAGAAATCTCCCGATTTAACGGATCTTATTGCAAACAAAAATATGTCTCCCCAAGTCAAACTTTATTATCGGCTCTTTAGGAAAATATATATATAAGATATATTTTATAAGCGCCCCTCTCCAGTTAGCACCCCCTCTCCAATAAGCGCTACTTACTACTAATTAATTGATTACTAATCATTAAAACAAAGATATGGTTGTCATGACAGAAGAAGTTAAAAACAATATGGAAATCGAGAGATGGCATTTACGACGTTTTCTGGACGTTGATACAACGTCAAAACGACGGTTTTGGCAGGGAAGAAGGTGACCCAAAAACTATAGCAAGAAGTATAAAAAACACTTTGGCTCAAACTGGACTGAATTTCGCTTAGATTAATTCCAAATTTTCCTGTGGATTTTAATACGTAAAAAGCTCAAAAAATTCGCAAAATCGCGAAAATGCGGAACAAGCGAAAACAAATTAAAGTAAAAATTCGTAATATGTCAAAATTTCTGTTTGAATAATAATTCAAGATATCATTTTTCTTTTTCTTACACTCACTACCTAATCGAGACGGATCCAGAGGGTCGGTACCATCTGCGGAAGAGAGTGAAAAGACAATTATCTTTTTTGTTCTCCAACACACGTGTTTCTCGAACCTCTGGATCCGTCTCTGCAAATACTAAATCATATTCGATAAAAATTAAGGAAACAAAAATAAAAAGATAAAGCGAATGAAGTCATTAAAAAGTACGAAAACGGCGGGAAAATAAAATTAATAATTGCCATAATCTGAAACAACTTAATTCAGCACACGACGTTTAAGCAACGTCTTTTGAACATCAAAAAAAAAAAAACGCTTCATGATTGTTGAAACACCTCGTGCATAATGGCAAAAATCTCTAAAAAAAAATGGTCTTCAACAGAGACAAGCCTCCAGTTGCTTATTCCATAATGTTTACGCCTCTAAAATCCCAAATAGAAAAATATATCAGATTTTCTTCGAAATCTAAAAAGTCTCTTTTGAATGTGTAGCAGAGAGTAATAGAGTTTAAATATGAATCTATATAAAATTTCCAATAAAAAAAATCATAGCAACAAATTAGTTTGCATGTAATCAATCTCAAAAACATTTTACTTTGTCGCTATCTAAACCTAGTAATATCATTATTAGATTTCCCCCGAGTTTTAGATTTTTATAAATTTAAAAATCTTTATTTTGCGAAAATTATATTATACAGAGAAGAGATCGAGAATGCGACAAGTATCTGTGAAGGAGAACTAGAAATCAATTATCTTAAGGTTTTTTTCAAGGATAACTACTTTTTACTCTCCTCCGGAGATGTTTGTCACACTCTGGATCCGATTCAAACGACACACACGCGCGAAATTCTAGGACGTACGACGTTGCCTTTCACATTTGATATTGAGATTTGACATCACAACGTCTTCAAGGTTTATATTTTCTTTACACTTGAAGGTAAAACTCTACATCTTAAATCCTAGATTTAGTTTGCCTAACATCGTTTGCATTCCCCGCAAAAAAAAAACAAAAAATAAATAAATAGAAAAAGCGCGGAAATTATTAAAAAACGCGTACGTTACGCACATCACCAGTGTGCGCGAAAATATTTATGATTTCGAATTTCCTTTTGAACTCAAAACAGGAAATGCACATTTTTTTGCCGGCGCAGTATACCTCGGCTTTTTTTAATAAGCAGCAAAGTAGTCGTAGAGACGATGAGCACCGGGAGTCAAGGCTAGCGCAGATGATGCAGGTTGTTTTGAAGTTTAAGTAACACATTGCGTTTTTCATTGTAATTCTACCCGTTACCGAAAATATATATTCAAAAATAGCACTAAAGAAGTACCGCCACGTGTAAACCAAGCCATAAAGACACATTCATTTATTCAACGTGTACATCCAACGCACGGTACTATAACACTTCATCTCGAAGCAGACCAGTTTGATCGTTTACCTCGTATTCGCTATCGTAGGAACTACACGATACAGTTCGATTCGTTGAGCCATCGTGCACAACATTCGATAGCGACGATTCGCGCTTAAGCGATGCGCGAAGTATAGGCTTACTCTCAGGTAAGAATAAAGCAGTCAATAATGAAAGAAACACTAAGCAAGCACCGAATAAGAAGGGTGGACCAGGAATCACTGAGCTCTAAAAATAAAAAAAACAGATAAAACAAAAAATACAGAAAATGAAAATGATGATAGAGTTACATACACATACAGTTCTCTGTTCGCCTGATGTTATCGTATTAATGCTGACCTAATGACACGCTGATGATGGAGAGTTAAGTCAGCAATAACTAGACCGATTTTTCAAAGAATCAGCTAGAGTTCAACTAGACATTTGATGGAGAAAAAAATTCCTTCACAGAGACATATATGTTCTATGGCTTAGATTAAGGGAATTGTTAGAATTTGAATATTCAAACTAACCAAAACATAAAAACTCCCGATATAAAGTACTCGACACACGTTAAATGAATGTTTAAAGTGAGAATAATAATGAAGCAAAATGAACAAGATAAGAAATTTTAAAAATTCTCGAAAGTTTTGAATTTACTTTGACACGGGACATAAATAAGAAAACAAGGGGAATTTTTCGCAATACATCGATTTTAGTGTCCAAGCCAATAGAATTTGCTAATTATGCAAAATAACCGAATAATTTTGGAGTACCCCAAACATCTGTGAAGGAGAACTAGAAATCAATTATTTTAAGGTTTTTTCAACGATAACTACTTTTTTACTCTCCACCGGAGATGTTAGACACATTTTGGAGCCGACTTAGAGTACCTCGGATAACAATAATAATAATAATAACAAATTACCGATATTGCATTATTTGTGGTCAAGCTGCTATTTGCGGGGCTTATTGACGGAGCATGAGTGGAATGCGCATGCGCAATACCATTGCCCTTCTCCTCTGTGATGTTTACGTTGAAAATATAGAAAATAATCCCGTACAATGCTGGACCCAAACCATTACACAATCCACGGATACCAGTTACAATGCCTTGTACTACACCTACACAAAAAACAAACCGAGTTGGCCTATAACACACTATTAATGTAATCAGCCATGCGATAATTTGATTTAATAAAACTGCAAATAACCACTGTAAAGCAAGCATTTGCGAAACGATCTTGCAGCTAATTCAACAGTCTGTTCTAGTTCCTTTCTGAGTATATATTATATCCTAGACGCGCATCAAGAGTGTTGAAAATACATGCATAGGAGAGCAAACATCATCAAAATGATTATCGGAGAAAAACTACGGTAGAAAGGGGGATTTCTTAAACGATTATCCCAAACCTGTCCAGCATAGTTGTAATACAAAATTACAAACGAAAGAACCCTAATTATATTAAGAGCTTGAGTTGTATTTACCTTGCTGATCCGAATCAGCATTACATGATATTAAAGCACTTATGGCGGGATAAGAGAGACTTGATAGAGCTGCCAATGTCCCTGCTGCCCACATCATCCTAATATAAGAAGATGAAGAGAATTCATAAAATATATTGTCACTTGTATTTTGGAATCTACTCCTTAAAATAAGTATTATGGTGATAACGTTTGGTACTGTTTGTTTTTTGCAAAATAAAAATTTAGTGATAAATTGATGCAAAAAAAAATTATTTAGAATTTCGCGAATTTCATATCCAGAAAGATTTTTTGGATGCAAAAAATTACAAACACATATTTTGATCTAGTCAAACACATGTGGAGGAGAACGTTTTTGTACGTAGAAAGACCTTTTTTGTTTAAATTGTTCTCCTCCGTAAAGCTATTTTTCCAAATACTTCGGATGGAGATCCCCGACAAAAAGAATTGTTTCCTTGCTTTATGAACCATAGGAGAATATTTACTCAACTTGCAACCATTCAAAATACCTGTCTGGGTTCGTGCGTGGTAAAATTTTGCAAACATCAAAAAATCTGGGTGGACGATTCTCAGGCTCATTATACAGGCTCGTTTTCAATTTTAAGATTCTTTTTTTCTCTGGAACCCACGTATGAGAACATCAGCAATTAAAATAACGTATTTAAAATCAATCAGTCAATCAACCAAACTGCACTTACCAGTATTGAGTGGACAAACCATACCATAGCAGTTGTAGTATTTGAAACGTCAAAGCCATACAGATGCTGTGCTTCAAACCCAGTGTTTTGATCAACAAACTCAAAACCAACGTCTGAAAGAAGGAAAATTGATAAATCAAATATTTGATATATAACATTGTTGTTATTTATGCACCACACTAAGGCTTCGAGCAAATGTCTAAAGGAGTCTCTTTGACATTTTGTAGAAGCATGGACGTCTTCGAAATATTTGATGGACGTTGCATGTAGAATGAGGAATATTGTTCAGTGCATTTAACAAGAACCATTAGATATGAACACGAAACGAGATATTCCCTTTCTTTTTTTTTAATGTTATCCGAGTTAATACAGGGTGGCCAGCGAAATTTTAAAATCAAATTCCAGGAGTTTTCCAGGAGATTTCCAGGAGATTTTAAAGAATTTCCAGCTGTGAATCTTACCTAAAATTAGTCAGGTACAGAGGTAGCTCAGGTACAGTTAGTCTGTAAAGTAAATAGTGTCAAGAAATTTGCCAAACAGAAGACTTTTTCGTTATAATGTTTTTAGTGTATATACAGACTTGATCTTTGATATGAAATTGGGACAGACAGAGAGAAAAATTATCGGACAAAGAAAAAGTTCCAGGAGTTTTCCGGGAGGTTTTTCTAGGAGTATAATCCATTTCCAGGAGTGCTGGCCACCCTGTAATAGTCTACACACTACAAAGGAAAGGTAAAGTTTTCTGATGGGAAATAATATGAAATAAACAATTTTCTTGCTGTTTGAGATAGTCTTCGCTTGTAAAATTAGACAAACTCAAAGAAAATTGTTGTTTGCAGATGTTGGTATCAAGAGAGACAATACAAACAAAAGGAAGATAAATGTTGTTTAGATAGACTAGGCACTTAGACGGTTATCCATCACTACATTTAATATAGATAAGGGAAAATCATGAAACCTAACTACGAGAAATTTTATACTGGATGAGTTTAACATTTCTATTCTTCTGACGGGCTTAAAAACCGACTAGTTCTAGAGTGCCTGTTATTAGCCCTGGGTAACCTACAAAATTGACTTTGGGTGACAAATTAATAAATTTAGAGTTCAACCACTTGTTGCATGTAAACAAACAAAAGAATTTAGTATTACATACTTGGACAATCACAGATAGGAAGCCAACAACTGCAATGTAAATAGCAACTTCTTGCTTGTCGAACCCTATAATCTATAAACGTGAAGTGTGTTGGAAAACAAAAAATTAAATTGAATTGAAACTAAGATGGATAAAAAAGTCGACTCAGTTCACTTATTGGAGAATCTTCCTTCTCCACTTCGAGGAGTGTGAACACTTTAAGAAAAATAATTACGAATTACTCCGTAAAAATTTGATGATATCATTATTTCTTACGACGTCAGGAAAAGAAATTAAAAATTGCTCTCTAAAAAAAAAAGCGATATTTTCTTTGAACCTTCATAACTTTTGAACGAAAACGAATTTTAACGTTTTTTATTCGACGTGATTGTCGGTTTCTTAATGTCTAGTAGGGTTATTACGGTAAAAAAACGTTGAAATGACGTCATAACATAGAAATGACGTCAAACGTTGAAATGACGTCATAAAGTTAAAATATACATAGAAACATAGAATTGACGTCTACACGTTGAAATGACGTCAAATGTTGAAATGACGTCATAACGTTAAAATGATGTCATGTGGCGGCTGGGTTAAGGTCATCAGTTTTTTTGCCAGTTCGATTCAAGACAGAGATGCAGATGGTTGGAGTACTTACGTGTTGAAGATACAAGAAGATGCAAGAATATTGACCAGCTTCCGGCAGATAGGACAATAAGATCGTGATGCATAACAACAAGACCATAGGATCATGGCCAACTTTTCGTAGCGACTACATAAATAGAAGATTTTGAAGTTGGGTTACTAACTAAGGGAGGGTTAGTACTGGGTTCATAAAGCATCTGAGAAAAAAAAAGATTTTCTGACTTTCCCTGACCAAAACAATGAATATGTAATGATTTTCCCTGACCTTTACGGTTTTCCGTGTTTCGTTCTGGATCCCTCACCGTACAAACGCTCAATCTTTACCCGAGGACAGACAAATTCTCTAGCATTTGTAGAGTGATTGTAGGTGACACATAAATTTAAACGACGAGGAAAACCGTTAAACTGACACCCTCGAAATTAAAGTTCATTACTCCAAACTACCCGAAATAAGTTTTAGTTCGGCGCGAAAAACGTAAAATAAAGCTCATATCGTGGTTTAGGGTTATGACTTTACAAATGCATTTCATGTAAACAACCACTAAAATGAAGAATAGAAAAACAAAAGGCCGAGTGGATAAAAAGCTCAACCCGTAACTAAATGGTCAGGGATTTTGAGACTACCGGTTACAGTGATTCTCACCATTAAATAAAATAAAGTCAAATAAAATCATAACATTTGAAAATAAAGTTTTCATTGTGTTAATGACTTTCTCTTAATAAGGACAAGCAGAATAAGAAAAAATAGAAACCAACGTCCCAGACACACTTATAAATAAAAACGACCAAAATAAAAATAAAATAAAACTAACATTAAAAGGATCAGCTTTTTCCCATGGGATCGATTTACCCCAAGAAACCGGACGTAACCTCTCCGGTAGAGACTCCGGAACACACACCAAAATAAAAAGAATGTCCAACAATGCTATCGCCGTTGCAAGAGCGACCACAACCGCATCACTGTACACTGTGCCAAGGTAAGCGCCCAGAGCTGGACTGGTAATCAGACTGGCCGCGAAAGTCGCTGAAACCTGATAACATAAAAGGAGGAAATTGTAAAAATTAAATATATATTATATATATATATGAGAAAACTGTGAAGTATGGTATTGTGTAATCAATTAATCAATCAATCTATCATTCATGTGGTTGTAATAGCTTGTCAAATCTTAATAACTTTTTACAACTTCACCAATCCAATTTTAAGAGTTATTTAGCCCAGCTATCTGGCCTTCAAGTTTCTGACTGACAAGGACAAAAAAACGCCAGGAATATGGGCCACGGGTAATTGTGAAGTCACTGATAGAACTAAGCACATACCAGTCCGTAAGCGTGACTTCGGTCCGATTTATCAGTACAATCGGCAACGTAAGCAAAAATGATTGAGAAAGTGACAGAGAATGTTCCAGAAACTGATAAACATGCAAAGAACCACCTAAATATAAAACATAAAAATAATTGATTGCAAATAAATTAATGAGTAAAATATTCAGTATTTTTGCGTCCAAATTCCATATGAATTCTCTAAACAGTGTTTATTCTCTAAACAAGATGCAAGAAAAGAAATAAAATAAGCAGAATGCAGAAGTGAAGTAAATAGAATTACTTACCCATCTAAATCTGTTTTAAAATCATGAACAAGGCATAAGATAGTAAATTTCAACATCATTGTACTTAGCATTTCATGCGAGAGAAAATCATTGAAGTGATAATTTGGAGTAACAGTTCTTAATCAAAAGCCATGGGTCTCGATAAAAGAATTTTTGTATTTGTGAGGTTTGTGATTTTCTTTGAAATGAAGAGCACAAAGAGAAATTTGAGGACTTACCATGCATTAACCTTCAACAATGGTATCGGCAAGCATGTAAAGAAAACAGTCACCAAAAGGAATGATTTACGTCCCCAAACATCTGATAGTGCCCCAACTAATGGTGCAGATAAAAATGACAAAATACCCTGAAATATCAGTAAAAGTACGTGTGTTAGAATCACTTGAAATGCATAATAAAAGCTAAAAAAAAGGAGCATATCCTGGTGTGTCATTTGGTGCCCCACTTTTGACAGGTCAGCAGTAATAAGTAAATTGCTGGGAGTCACAAATCACTATAATTAACTATAAATTAGTCACAAACTTAATGAGAAGTGTTGTATTTTCGTTAATCAAAATTAGGATATGTAAATGAAAACCTTACACGCGATAATAAAATGTTTCATTGTTTCAAAACATTTCTTGTTAATCAGTTTTAGCACTAAAAACTTGATACAAAAACATTGATGGCTGTAAGGGATTACACTACCCTGTAGCTACGTTGTGGGAGCTTGGCTGAATGATTATAATTAATTAATGATAACGATTAAGGATTAAAATAATTATCTTTGTTCCTAACCTTGATACCTTGAATGATACCATTCATTAAAAATGTGTTTTCTGGAAAGGTTTCTGCTAATACCTGGAAACAGAAGAAATATACATATGTTTTTTATTTTAATTAAAATATTATCTATATAATTCAAATAATAAAACACAGCACAAGAAAATAAAAATAAAACATTAGAAAAAAACTTACTGTTATGGAAGGTGACGTAAGAAGACCCCATGCAAAGAACTCCAGAAATATAACCACAGTTGCATGGTAAACACTTGGTCTATCCATTGCATCTGTGTGCTAAAATACAAAATTGTTCTTTAAAAAATAAAAGTCTTTGTTTATCTTTTTATGCTTAAATATTTTCAATACAATAATTTTTGCAAAATTGTTAGAAACTCTCATTTTTCAATTGAAAAATGATTTTATGGTATGAGTAATATATGCATATAGATCTTGCTATAGATTTTAATCACTGTAATATACTATTATCAGATTTAATAAAGATAATTAATTTCATAGACAACAAAATCAGAAAACGAAAAATTCAATTATGTATACATCAATTATAAAAGCAACTATAACTCCTTGTTAATCTCATAATAATTAATATATATTTCAATATCTTGTTAATATTACTATGATGTCACTTTCGTCCAACAAACACTCCATTTTGTATGAAGTGTGTTTACAAAAGTCTTATTCCAGTCATAATTGGTTGAAATAATATATATATATAACTACATTTTCCATTTTCCAATGGTATAACTTCATTCTGTTTAACCAAGATTAAATTTTTCATTGCAGATGATTATTAATATATATGCATATATAATATTGTTTTAAAAACAACAAAGACTGGCAAGAAGAAGAAACAACTGAAAAGCATTCATTGGAAGGGTTTAAAACTTATATATATATATATATGCATATACCAAAATATTTTGTATATAATATATACATATTTTCTATAACAGCGATTTCTGTCTTACATGTTATATGCATATATAATATATTTATTTAAAAAAAGACAGCATCCATTTCTATGATATTTCGATTGTATATATATATAATAAATACTAAAAATAGCTTGATTGCTATCAGCAACTTACCAATTCTTCGTCTTTGGGAGACCTCCATTTTGCTTTATCAGTGGAATATTCAATGATTCTCTTAACTTTCTTTTTATAGCTTTTGGTCATATTTTCATTAATTTCTGCAATGAAATATTTGAATTTGAATTCCCAAAAAAATAGCAAATAAACAAACAATAGTCATTCAAGTAAAACAATTATTAAGTAATCCCAAAGACCCCATTGACAGATGGTAGGATTAACATTCCTAATGTTAAATCATATAATTTAGCGCTCCAGAATCAATCATAGACTTTTAGAATTTTAGAAAGTTAGAATTTAGATGCGCTCTTTTATTTTCTATCATAACTTGAGGTGACCGGGATCACAAAGGTGACTTGAATCATCCTTCTTCTGTATATATAAATAGCAATTTTTTTATGATTGCATTTTTAAGATTTGATTCAAATTACTTTGTAGAATCAACCTATTGAGTTTTAACTCAATTATATATGAAATAACTTAAACGATTTTTATAAACCTATCTATGTATGGTTTGAATATATAGAGACTTTCTCCATTAACAATATTTGTTCCTATTCTCCATTATCCCGTTTATCGTTAAAACAAATGAAAAAAGCTATTATTATGTTAAGCACAATTTTATGTTTACTTATGTTTTATAAGTTATATATTTCATGGGTTGCCAAATAGCCTTTTAAATTTTGGATTTAACTTTTTTGACACAGGACTTTTTTCTTTTGTTTATTTATTTCTGAATATGTGGGAGTTAGAATAAAGGTGTTCTGGATAGGTAGAAAAAAAATTGAAAAAAATTATAATTTAAGACTCAAGCAGTCAAGGATACACACCTACATACCCACACTATAATCTCTAAATAACGCTAAGAAGCTAAAAGAATAGTAGTAGCTAGATAGTAGATATATATGTTCCTAGCTATCTACAAACAACTATGTTGATTAGGTAGCTGTTTCCTGATGATGCATATATTGTATAGTATATATATACTAATATATATATATATATGTCATTCACATTATTACTTCAACTAGACCATGCATAGGTAGAAATCAAATTTGAACAACCCAAATAAAACTATAAAGCCAAATATATACAAAATCCAGAATATTTTTTCCTATAATTATGATACAACTAGACCAACAACACTGTAACATAGTTGATGGCTGGTTTATGTTTTATTTCACCATCAAACATCCGCCATGTTAGACTCCAGACGAATTTGTAAATAAAAATAAATGATATACGGCAGCGACCTTAACAGATCACGAGATGTAAGTCAATAGCCTCAGTTCTACCGCTTTTAACTAAGTTACTGAGTACATAGGAAAATTTTTCAAATAGAGGTAGGCAGCCTAAATACTAAAACGAATACAATCTCGCTACCGTAAATATTACTAGAATAAAATATAAAATTTATTTTTTGCTGATTTTGTTGTTTTTTTTTACCGTAAAACCTTTGCATTTGCTTTTCTTTCTCGCTCGGAGACAAAGCTTTAGCAATCTCGGTCTGGTTCCCAGCCTCCTACTGCACAAGTCAAACATAGGGACAAAATATCATTATAGCATACCTTGATCTTATTTTTACAGGTAGTTTTAAGGTAGAAAAAACTACTGAAAACTACGTTTTAACATAAATATAAGCTTATGAACCAATAAAAACTATAATTCTATCTTGCAACCATGCTCGAAATTCATCATCCCAGAGTTTTCCCAGCTGCATTTGGCCAGTTGTGAGGCGAGCCGGTATTGCCGTAAGAGCGAAGTAAGTCTTGTACCCGGGCCAACAGCGGGTTTCTGGATTAAAGGCATGGGTTTATTGGACCAATTGAAAAGGTTTTATGTAGGAGATGGGGTTGATTTTTTACTACGTTTGTATAGGCTAATGATGTCCTCTTCTTCTTCTGCGTATGTCTAGTGGCTCGATGCCACTTAAAACTGGCAGTAGTTGTTGGTGTTGCTTTAATACAGCCTTTTGATAACTCTGATGAATTAAATTCGTTGAGACTTGAGTCCAGTCTGGAGCAGTGAGTACTGTTACTCCAAAGAGGGCTGTACTCTGCCACAGAAAAACAAAACCCCAAGGCAGAGGTACTTATGGTGGTACGTAGAATCTGTTCCCCATTTTGTTCCAGTGAGTCTCTTTAACAAACTGCATCGTCCGTTGATCTTTGCATCAGTGTTAACAAAGTGTTGTTGGAATGATAGCGTGTAGTCTAATGTCATCTCTAGGTATTTAGGGAATTTTTCAAAAGGAATTTTCACGCCGTTTGTCTCGACGTGCAGTTCGTAGTCAGCTAGCTTATTATGCAGATAGAATATGCTGCATATCGTCTTGTAAGTGTTCAGCTTTAGGCGCCATTTTCTGAAAAATTCTTGAAATATGTTAGTAGGTCTGATGGGAGAACAATTTCGAAATGCTTCGAAATCGGTAACACTTTTTGCAAGGGGAAGGTCATCAGTATACATAAGATATGTAATTTATGATTTTTATTATAGTTGGTTTCATATTTCTATCATGATATTGTTTTAATCGATAATTAATGAGCTTAATATGCCTCAAGCCCTCGGGGAGTTTGGCAAACGACTGTAACTTAAAATCACAACTTGTGACATATACTCTGTGCTGAGGTACTTCAACAAGCTGGACTTCAATCATTACACGATTTTGTTGATTTTGGTCAGAACTCAAGATGCTTAATTTTTAAGCCGAAATCTCTACTCAAGTTGCTTAACTAGTTGCTTAACTTCCTAACTTACGTATGACAGTTTTTTGTGTTCGGGCTGCAGTATACTGAAAATATAAGAACAAAATCCAAAGAACATAGCCTTTATATTATTTGTATTTATTTATTTACTGTTGAACTGTTACATGTGTGCATATACAGAGGTGATTTTGAAGTATAAAATTCTTTTAATTTGCTTAACCAGTTATAGACTTTCAGTAATGGTATTGCTTACTTAATTGGTTTATCAAAACAAGTACCATTGCTTATATAAATAAATAGCGTCTTATTATAACGGGGTGCGTATTTTATGAAAAACATCTTCGTAAAAATAAAGCACCAGGACTTTTATATGATATAAGGAGGAATTCGCTAAAACCAATGTTCACTAAATCGGTGATCTTCTGCATGTGATGTTTTCTTTTCAAATGATTTTGTTTTGATCGTCCCTGAAATTCCTGTTGTTTAAGTTTCTCCCCTTATTAATTTAGCGATGGAACAAATGAACATTTTGGGTGTGGATTTAAATTGGTTGAAAAAGTTTAATTTCTCCTTCGTTTTTAATAGAAACGCGTTAACAAAGTTACCATGGAGAAGAAAGTTCTAAATGAGCTAATAAAAATATAGCTTGAGTTTCATTTAAAATTTTTTAATAATCTATATGGCTAATAAAAGTTAATATTATATTTACAAACAAACAATTTGGCAATTTACGACGTCTTAATATAAGAACTTCATACGTAAAATGGCCTATAAATACCTGCGTTTAATCCCTAATGTTCGAGTCAGATCTTGTAAAAGAAAAATTTTTTTTTTCTCATTAACTGTATTACTGTACAGTATAACCAGTTTTATATATGATGGATTATCACTTCATCAAATACTAATTAGATTTGCGATCAAATTAAATTATCAAATCTGATAATGGCTTCCCTTTCTTTTATTTTAAATTACGGATATTTTTATTAGATTTTTTGCACAAATCAAATTTTGTAAATGGATGGATTTTTATTTAATTGAATAATCAAAACAGTCAGATTATGTGGCAACAAAAGGCAATTTCCTTCAGTGTTTGTCTTCGTCCTGCTGATTATTCCCTCCCTTTCCTCAAATTTCAATGTTGTTTTCGAGAGATTTCTGGCTCTCTGTAACATTGAACTTGAGGGAAAGGAGTAGAGGGAGGGAAAGGAGTAGAGGGGAGTGTTAAATAACGTATGTTCTCTCAATTAAGCGCCTGGGCGAGAATACGGTCATGTGAATTTTGTCACTACATTTTGACTGAGATTACAGATTTTGCATAAGATGAATGAATAGCTCTCTCACGATAAATTGCTTCTACTTGTGGTAAATACATACTCAAAAAGAGAATGCCCGTCTACATCGTTTGACTAGATATTAACAAAATAGTTAAATTTTCTTGTCAATAATTCGTATTAATAAAATATTTAGTTAGTATTTTGTTGTTTTTTACAGCAAAATTATTTTTATGCTTTCCGATGATTTACTCACACGAAAAGTATAAATTCAATACTAAACTAAAAAATAATTGGCTTAATGAAAAAATAAACACAATATCCTTGATGTTACTGTCACTAGTATGATGATGGATTAATTTTCGTGAGCAGCTCAAAAACTATTGAAACCTGAAAAAATTTAATTAATGACCAGGATTTAAAAAAAAGATTATATTTTATTAAATAAATTACTTCAATAGAATAAATCTCTTTGTAAAATATTATTAGTATGAAAAATATGCATAAATAAAACTATACAAAAACTTAATCCATATAAGATAGCAATAAAATTTAGCAAATTTCAAATCTTTTATTACAAGGACTTTCAAAAAAATGTCTTTCTTCTGGATTTCAAAGAGTTCTTTCTTTCTCGTTTCTAATTTTTCTTGGAGGTCTGAAAATTCAGAACTAAAAGTTTCACAATTTGAAGACTGAAAAAATCTCCGAGATTTTTGGATTCCTGAAAAATCATTCATGTTCACCATACATTCATCTGTAAAAAATAAATTGGACGAAATTCAAAATGCTAGGAGTTCAGGAGAATGTCTTTCTTAATTCTATTTAAATACAGGTTGTTGTTGTAATGATAACTCGCAAAAGAAATTCGCAAAATTGATATGCAATTAAAACGTAAAGAAAAAAAAAAATACATAACCATTATATAACGCTCTCTTGAGTGACAAATGTTTTGTAAAAGAAGCTTTACGAAGCTGATAACATGTCGATCGAACCTTAATCTAGAAGTACACAATTATTTTTCAAAAATAAAACAAAACAAAATCACATGAGAAACAACTTATCATATCAAAGCAAAAAACAATCAATAAACAAACATTTTCGATGTTTACAAACTCAAATAAATATACACAATCCAAATTAATCCGATCAACACGAATAAATAAAAATAAACAATTGGTCAAACAAATAAACAACTGACTGGAAACAAATGTATAAAACTCAACAATATCTTAAAAAATAAAACGCATACTATGATATAAATGAACAAACAGAATACAAATAAATAATACATACAACAGCAACGTACCTTAAGGGAAGAAATTTTCGCGGATGAGCAGCTCTCAGAAAAAAATTTTAACACAACAAATAGATCAAATTCAATAACAATACTTTTTTTAAGTCTTTCAAACTAAACAGTGGATTATAAAAGAAAAAATAGAAGTCGCGGAATTTAATTTCGCGAATTAGGCCAAAAACTGCGAATTTTGTAATCCAAAAAAAGCAAGAAATAAATTATATATGATTAACGTAATGATAAATAACAACTTACTATTTATTACGATATTCACGTATCAATCGTTTTGATTCTTCGTCACATCCATATAATTCATCAGCACGCTTACCACGGTTATTCGTTGCATAGAGGTCAGCTCTATTGTTTATCAACCATCTGACGAATTGATGTTTGTTGTTGCGAGCTGTACAATGCAACGGTGTCCAACCATCAACATCGTTCTTTTTGTTCACCAACTCCTTAAACTCGTTCACATGATGAATCTTTCTCTTCAACATATCAAACCACCATGTATCATTTTGATAGTAAGCGACATAATGGAAAACATTCCAACCACGTTTATCAACTATTGCGAAATCTTGCGGATGTTCTAAACTTTTTTTGAATATGTTACGTATTCCATATTCAGCCGCTTTCATGAGGAGAGATGAGTTGAGCGAACCGCGAAGCGAGTTGAGGAGTTGGGGTGTGGTGTGAAGCAAACGGTCAAATCGTTCAAATAGATTTTGATATAACATTGCATAAACATCTAAATATATATTTAAGAACAATAAATTAAGTGTGTATTGTTTATAATTAAATACATTACAATAACTATTCTCTTAAATTAATAAAACAATTTTAAATGAAACTTTTTTGCACTTTGCATTTAATGCAACAAAGTAATACTTTTCACGCAATAATTTTAAAAACATTACGAGTATAAAACTCTTAAAGAGAACGGACTATATCCTTTTATAGATAATTAAAATACAAATAATATATTAATATAAATGACATATAATATAAATATGCTTTTTAATAATATACAATTCTGTATCACCAAGCAAAGATGAATAACCGTCATCAAGGCATATCCTTTACGGAAAACAAAAGGCAAAAAAGAAAAGAATTTTATATTCAAGTTATAAATAGCAGAAGCATTCAATAAAGAACAAAAGTAAAAACAAGGCAACGAAAAATTTATTTAGTCACTTTTAAAAAATTCAATTTCCAGAAAAAAATCCTTTTCCATGTACGTCATTCTCCAACAACGACAACATCCAAATTATGTTTTTGTGTTTCTTTAACCTATGATATTGGTCGTTCTTATGATATATAAAAGGTTTTATAGGTTTTGTTTGTGAAATAAGCTAGTCTGGACTCCCTTGAAATTCCTTTTATAACCCCGTGTGATGTAGAACCTTTTGGTTTCTTCATTTTTTCTCTCGATTTTAAATTTGTCGTCTGTTATCGGCCATCATAGTGATGCAAACCTTTTTTTATAAGAATCTTTAAATTTTAGCAGAGGCTGCATGTTCTATACAGGGTGACCAAACAATGTTTCTGTTCAAAACTTTAACACTTTATAAGGCCTGTATAACTAATTAGAGTTACGAGTGGTGATTGCATTCCATACTCACTCATACAACCTAAATAATGGTACACAACCTTGAGTAGGTACAATTTACAAAGGGTTAAAGTTTTTAAAAGAAACATTTTGTTTGGTCACCTTGTATTTTTTGCTTATTTCCAGGGTCAAATGTTCTTATTTAAAAATTGAATATTTGTTGAGCATATAAATGCAAAATGATAATAAAACAAAAAACGATAGTCAGAACAAAACACTTCCGCGTTTTGCAATTTTCATTTCGGCGTAAAATAATTCAATTAAGCTTTGTTATGCGTGTAAAGATTTATTTATTTATTTATTCATTCTTTTTGTCTAAACATGAACATTCTAATTAGGCCTTCACTTTTAAAATAATTTTTTCATGCTAATGAAAACTAACTAGTAAAACTCGGTAGAAACCGATTACAGTTATATAATAAAAACAAAAGAAGTAACGAATCATTATTTTTTAGTACTTACAGTCAAATGATAAATCTTTTCCTTCAAATTTCACTTTTCGGATGACCGTTCCGTTCCATTTGCTATAATAACGAAATCATTTACGAATAAAATAAACAAGCGATCATAAAGTACGAAATTGTAATTTAAACCTAATTTCATGTTTTAATAATAATGCGGTAACGTGGAAAGAAATTTAAATTCAATTTTAAGTAAACTTTTCTCTTACAGTTGTGGTTGTTGACTTGCATTTGTTTGTGGTTTTAATTCTCGTACTCTTTCTCGTTCCATACGTTCCGGCATAACTCTATAAACAGTGGAAAAATGAATTAGCTACATGTAAAGAAACTTGCACAGTATATTAACTGTCATTAGAACATGCAAAACGTTTGACCTATTTATACGGATGGAAAAATATGGTACAAAAAATACCACAAACTATTTAAAATGTTACCCCCACCTAAACAGACAACCCCTGTCCAACTTTAAATTTCAATGATTGTTTGTATACATGTTTTTAAAATTGACGAAATGACGCGTACTACTATGAACAAACAGAATACAAATAAATAATACATACAACAGCATACATAGAATATAAAAAATATTACTAGAATATAAAAAATAGATTAAGAAAGTTCAGGTTTTACTTATGTGCCTGGTAATTTATAAAGTAGCTACATCGCCCAAATCCTCTTAAAATCTTACCAATACATCATAACTAACTCCACTATTGGAAATCATTATGAGGAAATGTTAGAAAATAAAACTAACTTTAAATTTAAATAGATTTTATTCTTTTCAACATTTCAGAAAGAACTCGAAATGAGATATGTTAAGTTGGAAGCTAACCATCACGTAAGAAAAGACACTTCAACTCACTTTTCACCTTTGTTTACAACAGAGATTGAAAAAAAAAAATCAAGGTGAACATATTGTAATTAATAACAATAAAAATTAATTATTTTAAAATAAAATATAATTCTGTATCTGTATAAATATCTAGTGCAGGAGAACTTAGCCTAACATATCTTTTCTAACATATTTTGCCCTATTATATAATTTGCCCTCTCAGCTATGAAGGCACATAACTTTCTTTGCTCTTTATTTTGAATCCTCAGCTACTAAGAAGCTCAGCTACTAGGTTGAACAGGATCTACTTAAAGGAGATCAAATCCTTAACTTAGTGTAACTGTAACTCAGTCTAACACATTTTTACATAATGAAAATATAATGTTGTGACATTCCAATACCATAAAAGGATACAAGGTGCAAAGATACAAGGGTATCTTTGGATATCAGTAGTTTTCATTCCCTCTTCAATAAATTACTATGACATGGGATTTTTTAAGACATTTTCAAGTTCAGAGTTTACATAAAAGCATTAGAAAGTTATACGAAATGGTAGCCTCGTGATGATGTTAAAGGAGTGGTTCGGTCAAATTTTCGACTTTCAACAAATCCTAAAACAATCTTAATAGTTGTATAGAGAAGCGTGTAAACAACAATTATATTAAAGTGACCTTGTGTGTGACGTCATACCCGTTATACTTCTCACAAGCAAAGAAAAGCGTTTCTTTGTTTACGAAAAGTAGGGCTGTTGCTGTGAATGTTAAAAAATAAAATTATGGATGAAAGAAATGAAACCTCTTCCGAAAGCTACGACGAAGAAAAACATTTTAATACAAAGAAGAGTGAAAAATTCTTCCTGAATTGTTAAAAGAGCTGAAATTGGAGCCTTATAACTTTGAACTCATAAGAAAAGATCTTGATTCCCATGAGCTAAGTCAAGAAAAATTAACAGACAAAGAATGGAAACAAAAAGTATTTGGAGAACCAAGACGAACAGAGTTCTAAAATTGTCAAAAAGAAGAGAAGTATCGATTGTCTTTGTTGTAGAGAAGTAGATGCTATATCGGATGATATTAAATAAAATATTAACCCTTTAAGTGCCATTGTCGGATATATCCGACATCTGGGGTCAAAAATACCGTGTCTGCTTCTGGGAGCCGTAACTTTTGACCACATCAAATAGAATGTTGATGATTAAGGCCCATATTAAAGAGAATTAAATTCCCTGTAGAATGGTTCTAAATACGTTCGGTTTTGACAAACACATCAACTTTTAGTGCAAATTGAAAATGGAACTTACTGCTCAATTTTCAATCTCAAAAATGGCATTTTTTCAAAAAGGGCCGGCACTTAAAGGATTAACATAAGAGTTGTTTTTTTGTAAACGCATATAAAAGCGATTTCTACGTATCTGCAAAAGTTATGACTAAATATATAATACCTAAAAACTATAATGACCTAAAGAAATTTGAGGAATCTGTGTTCGATATATATCTATAAGTATTTCATTTTATTTTAAGGGAAAGTGTGTGTCGTGCTAAATGAATCGAAACATTTTGATAACAAATAAATATACTTTCTTACAAAATCGAATATGCAGATTATTGTAAGACAAAGTCATCTGCCCTCTTCTAACGCTATAACGGTGGCTAAAATCGAATATGCAGATTATTGTAAGACAAAGTCATCTGCCCTCTTCTAACGCTATAACGGTGGCTTATTTACTACTTACAATTTATTTTTTTCTAATTCACTTTTAAGATGTCCATTTTCAGTTTTAAGTTGTCCATTTTCTGTTTTGAGTTGTCCATTATCCATTTTGAGTTGTCCAATTTCTGTTTTGAGTTGTCCATTTTCCGTTTTGAGTTGTCCAATTTCTAAACCCAATCTTTCCAACCACTCAATAAAAAGACTGTTATGAGTTGGCGCAACTTTCTCTATGTGCACCTTCATTTGGTGACGAATAATCTGAAAAAGCAAAATATATATATAGAACTATAAAGAATCTTAAAAATATATTTATTAAAAAAAATTGGTAAGGAAAGATTTTTAAAAACAAAACGATGCTTTTAACTTTCATAATTTTAACATGTTTCGACTATCAATAGTCTTCATCAGAAT
>JAUEKX010381798.1:0-19792 GCA_031834005.1 Dendronotus venustus
GATAATTGATGTTCTTCTCTTATCCGTTCTAGGTGAGCGTGCAGCATTCATGTTAACAACGCAATATCGGATGACAAAAGAGATCTGCTCGTTTCCTTCGAGGCGTTTTTACGAGAACAAATTGCGGTCGGCGAGGAATCTTGCAGCGGAAAAGCCGTGGCCACTACGGCCGTACATCGTCTTGAACATTCAAGGAAAAGAAAGGAAAGCTGCCGACGGGTGAGAACTCCGGATTCGAGTCTTAGAGACTGAAATTACCATCTGTGTAGGAGAGCACAGGACATTAAAACAACGTTGTTACGATGTCATTTCAACGTTTTGACATCCTATAAACGTTCATACAATATCTTCCTAACGTCGTTTTGACGTCACATCAACGTCGCTCTCTCCACTAGACGATTTTTGTGACGTGTTAGCTCACATGTGCAGTAGAGAAAAAAATCAAATTATTCGTCAACTACTAGATTTTGAATGATGGCTGCCCTTTTGTGTGTTTATCGGTTTTCTTTTTTTCCTTCGTAAAAATCGTGTAGTGGAGATGCACTGTAACGTTTTGTCCGTGTGTTCACTGGGAACAGTCGGTGCTATTGATATATAGAGATAGAGAGTGGATATAAAATTACGGTGGCCAATAGGTGCTATTCAAACTGTGGAAATAAAACCGAACGAAGTAGATTTTTTTTTTACCGGGAAAATTGATATCATTAAGGTAAATTCATTGCTACTTTTTCTTTTTCTTCTTTCATACTTTTGCACTCGTCAGGTCTCTGCACAACCCGTTGGAAAGGGAATATGTGTTGGCTCTGACGCAATCACTGGTCACACATACGAAAATAAAACAGTCATCCATCGGCATCATTACACCGTACCGCCAACAAGCTCATCTCATCCGACAGAATTTCACATCACGCCAGCTCAGTGATGTGACAGTGAATACGATTGATGGATACCAGGGCCAGGAAAAGGACGTCATAATCTTGTCGTGTGTACGGGGCCCTAATCAGAACAACACTATAGGCTTTCTTAGTCACCCGCAACGTATGAATGTAGCCTTAACACGAGCGAAGAAAACTTTGATTGTGTTAGTTAACCATTCCATCCAAGTAAGTTTCATTCCTATTAAAAGAAAAAAAAAGTATTACTTAGGCTAAATCCAGCTTTAATATTTTGATTTTTTTTTTTTTTTTGAATACGTAATTTTTATAATCATATTAATATGCAAGGTTCAAATACAACTTCGCTTATTTATAATTATATTTGACTTATTATAAGTTAAATTTCTAAGAAATTAAATTCTGCAAAAAAAAAATATATTTGTCATTAATTAATCCGTGAAATTTGTACCAAAAACCATCGTTTTTCAATTGAGCCTTTTAAGCAATCTCTATTAGATCGATGACGATTGGAAAGAACTGTTGGACGATGCAAAAGAGCGGAATCTCTACTTCAACGTCGCAGTTACTCAAGATGCCGTCAAATGTGTTTCGAGAGAGTACAGTCTAAACGAGCTACAACCATCTTCAACAAGGAAATCATCGACATCCTCTTCATCGTCCGCTGCTCCATCTGCAGCTGCGACGGCGACAAGTAGTCGGCCTGGTGGTGTAATGTTGCTCGAGCACGCGCCACCACCTCCGCGACCTACCGATCCCCGTCGCCGAAATTCAAAGGTAAAAATTTAACTCACTACCCGGTACAACCAGTGAAAGAAAACCAGAAATCGGTCTTGCATTTTTGAAAACTAGAGAAATTAGTTGTAGTTATACTGACATCTGGGACTCCAACCACGAAATCTTTTGTATGCTAAATGAATAAATGAGCATAGCAATAGGGATTGTATCATTATGTTACTTTTTTGCTTTCTTGGATATGATTTCCACACACACAGAGTACACATTAAACGAAATACGAGGGGAAAAAAAAAGGATATACAGAAAAATAACTGCTGACAAAAAGATAAATTAATTTTAATAGTAAATTTTCTATATAACCCTATCTATGTCAATCAGATAAACTAAACGATTTTATACTGAGCGATAAAAAAAAGTCATTGAATAGAATAGCGGTTTCTAGAGGCATATTTAGAGGCTTCGAAGATCTGCGAAGGAGAGCGTAAATCACTTATCTTTAGGTATTTCCAAACAGATAGTTGTCTTTACACTCTCCTACACATGTCTTTACCGACCCTCTAGATCTGCGTCTGTTTTGAAAAGGAAACTTAACACGACACTTCTCCACGTGTTTTCTCTTTACCTAGTACAACCGACGACGATAAAATATTACAAATCCATCACATCATCACAACTACTCTACGCTTTCTTCAGGAAATCAACGAGGGTGACACTGGTGACGGTAAACCTGGTCAACTGACATTAAATCTCGATCGAATTACAGATCACCAAGAAGAAGTCAACATTTTGGACTATGGTGGTCCTGTTGGATATCTCAATAGCATCACAGGAATTAACATTGAAGATGATGGCAATATACCTGGTGAGCTGATACCACATTTCGGCCGTATTTCAGACCAACAAGAAGAAACTAGCAACATATCACAACTAAAAAGTATTATAGATTCACCAAAAGAAGTCAATGAAGATGGCAGTAGTGATCAACTCGTATCAAATCTTGGTCGTGTTGTAGAACGCCAAGAAGGAATCAACGATGGAGATAAAAATGCTGGCCAGGGTAGTCCAGGTCAACGCTTATCAAATCTCAGTACCATTAAAATTTCGCAAGGCAATTGTTTGCGACATTCTAAAGATAACATAGACATGAATTCAAGTAGAACACAAGTCGACTTGTCGGAAAGGAATAGTACAGTAGCTGATGTTGCTTTATCAGAAATCGTGCAGAATTTTGGTAAAGAAGATAAGAATGTTACCGTTAGCCATGGTGACAAACAGGAATTAACAAACAAAACGATTGACAGTTTTGATACTATAATTTATCGAACTCATGATCCCGGCAAACAGACGGAAGGGGACCTGTCTGCTCCAAACCTTTTTAACGAGGAAATTGAGAAGAATATAAACAATGATAAATCCTTGAATAGTTCTACAAACAGCGTAACCGTCGATATTGGCGACGAATCCATCTCTGGCAGGGAAGATTGGAGCGCAGAAGGAGATTATCTGCAACAATTTGATCGTCTCGTGCAGGAGAATTACGTATCATCGACAGAGTATTCGACGGACCAGGACGCTTGCACGCAAAATGTTCGCTTGAAGCTCATCCCGGACTCGCTAGTTGGGAAAGTGACAACCGAAAGTCGCTTTTGTGAGTGGAAAAAGAAAGTCTATAGTCTACGACACGATTACAAACCCGTCTACGAGGATATATCTGAAGATGAAGGTAATGAAAGAAACGGAAAATTTGCGAAATTGAAGATGGTCAAAACTGGCTTACCGGTAGGGTCAATGTCGTATCAATCGGAGAGTCGTTCAGAAAGTGATAGTTATATTTATGATGATCATGATCGTGAGGATGACGATACCAACATTGAGGCACAATCGTTCAACGAAAGTGGTGATGCTAAGAACAGTTGTAAGGTTAAACTGTCGGCAAATGCAATCGTTAAAATCAAGAAAGTTGATTTCAATGGTGCCCGGAAAAGGGTTCACAGAGAGTCTACCGATAGTCCATCTGATGGTGAAGCGGAAAGCGTCTTTGAAGCTTTTTCAATGAAAAATTCGAAAACAACCTGTAAAGTGGTTGTGTCTGACACTGTTAATTCTAAGAACGTGAAACAGACCAACAGCAAAAAACGACAAAAGAAGAAAGTGAAATCTCCTGTAAAATGGATTTCATTTCTTGAGGACCATTACAAAGATTTGGCAGGTATACCAACTACAAATACCAGTAATAAAAGTCTTAAATTTAAGAGAGAACCCTTCAAAAAAAGCATCTCCTGTGAGAATGTAGTGGCGAGGTCAGCTCCGGTAAAGAAGAGAAAGATTGACCCGCTAAAAACCAAACAAAAAACCGATGAGAGTTCTGCGAGGCTGTTGTTGAAAAGATCGTTGTCTTGCGACTCAAGTTTTGTCAATGTTGAAGGTGCCAATGTGGCGACACAACTCACATCGAAGCATTTAGAATCTTCAGTTTCTTGCGATAGAAACCCTGATACGACATCATCTACTTTTTCATCGAACGATGATTCTTTTAAAGTCATTAATACCACTGCCCGACTTTTGAAAAGGTCGTTTTCGAATGAACCGAAAGTCATTTCGTCTTTTAAAATACCCAAAAAGTATTCTCAAAGCAGCAATACAACGTCGAACAACTTTACCGTAACTTCAACACCAAAACGAACACAATCGTGTGACAAACGTGCACTGCCACCACCACACTCTGCAATTTCCGGAAATGGTTGCAATTCCCCTACTTTGTCGATGAGAAGGTTTTCTAGTGGTCAAAAAGATGTGACTAATCTAGAAACAAAACCCGTTTCGTGGGACAGTTCAAACATCAAGACAAACACATTCTCTGCTTCTTCCTTCAAAAGAGGTTTTTCTGGTGAACCCAAAATTCTGCCCTACGCCTTACCTAAAACTGAACATGCTCTGACTGATTGGCAACAAACGAATAACTGTATAATCACTCCTTTATCAAAAGGTGTTTTGCTGTCAGAAGAATGCACACCAAACATGAAGACAAGCAAATGTTCTATTACTCCGTCCCACCAAAGATCGCTCTCTTGTGAACCAGAAGTTGTTTCACTTGGCACCTTACACCGTAAAGATGTCGAGGTCAGCTGGAAAACTAATCTTACTTCAGTATTAGATCCATGCTTATCTACTGATAAACATTTAGACATACCTCCTGCCAGTATGTCATCCAAAATATTATCTTTCGGTGAATCTAAATCTCGTTTGCTGTCTAGTACTTTACCTGAAGAAAGTCGTACGAATAATCATTGTATCATGGCTCAGATATCAAAACAACCTGTTTCGTGCGAGAATGACACTTCATATAACAATAAAGCAAAGTCGCCTCTTTGCAAAGCAACAATCGTTTCGCTCTCTACGTTGTCTAGAGAATATGCTCAAGTAGATCAGATGAAAGATGATAGTGTTGTGACTCCCATGTCAAGGCAAATGCACATCGTTTCAAGCGAACACAGGGTGGTTTCACGATTAACGCCATCTGTCCAAAATCCTTCGGGAATCGGCACGAACCAATCTTCTTCGCCTGCTGCAACCTTACCAAGAAGAAATACTGAAAGCTCCCTTGGAAAACGAGTCGTAGTATGCTCAACCCTACCTGAAAAAGAAGATCAACAACAGACCATCAATGAGCAATCGATTAACTCATCATTGGAAAAATTGCAAACAAATCGTTCGCTTACAAAAGACGAATTAGTCCATCCACCTGTAAGAATTGAAGGCGAGGGATTTGAGTCTTTGCCGAAGGAAAGGATCATCGATTGCAAATTACCATCCGCGCTGGAGCCAATAACAACTGAGCTATCTACTTTAGAAACAAACGTTTCCGAAAGTATTGCAGATGCCTCAAGTGGAGGAGGAGGTGAAGGAGCGTTGTTTAGTGGGGCGAGTATAAAAAAGAAATACTCGTTTGCTACGTCCTTGCAACAAAAAGCAGGAACAGGAGAGTTAAGTCAAAGAAAAGTCAGTCAAAATTCACTACTGTCTTGTTTTTTGAAAGAACCGGTTGCTGCAATCGAGAACAAACTACGTAGCGAACTCTCTATCGAGACGAAGACAGAAATGAAAGTTAAGGATGATGCGTTAATTGCAAACACTAATAATGTTCCCCCTGAGTTTGAAGCTGATAATACGGCTGTTTCTTCATCATTGATACCAGTTAACTCTCAAGCCTCTTCAACTAATTCTTCTAGAAACCCAATGAAAAGTGCAAAGAAACCAGCAGCAGTCGATGAAGAAGCGGACGACGATCTAACTCTCTTTGCCGATGAGGAGCTGGAAAAACAAATTGACAAACAGTTTGTCGGTGCCAGTAATAGAACAAAGAAACGCCAAACTATCACCACCAACATCAAAGATCCTTACGAACCACCACCGAATCACCTACGTAAGCAAGTTCTCCAAGAGACCATTCAAAAGCTTTGCAGGTTGCGGAGTCAAGAATCGGAAGACACTAAAAAACACCGTTGCACCGTCCCAAATATAAACCTAGACAGGCTATTGGTCGAGGACCCTAGAAATGTAGAGCACCGGGGAAATGGTGGAGTTGAGAAACAGAGAAATCAGCGGAACTTGGAACAAAACTTGTATATTCCTGGTGAACCTTTACCAAACATTTCCACATCAAATTCACCTCCAGTGGGAAACGCTTACGATCAACAACAGTCTTCAATGGGTTGTCTCACTTTAAATATTGCGTCTGACGCCACAATCTCATCAGGTCACCGTATATTTCCTAGCCCCGCGAGCTCAATTTCATCCGCTAGTGCTTGTTCAGATCTCGGAGCGAAAGTAAAGGAATCTTACCTGAAGCTACCCCACCGACACGAAGATGGTATGAAGTGCGTTGCGATATGTACGCGTTTACAGCAGCCTAAACCACTGGTTGCGCGCAACACAGAGATACGTGGTGCGCCCTCGAAAGCGTACTTCAAATTTCCTCATCGTCACTCGGATGGCACTTTTTGTGAAACAGTTTGCTCGCGCGTACTCAAACGCGAGAGAGCACGCGGCCAACAATCAATACCGTCTCTCCTGCCCCAATTATCGCTCGAGGTGTTCACAGAAAAGATGAACTGCATTCCGTGGAAGCTGATCCCGATAGACTTTTCCTGGCCGCTCCCTGCAACCCCAAAACTGTTTGATCCGAGACTCAACAAAAACAATAGAACACATAGCAAAGATTTTGAGATTTCAACCGTGGAAAGCATCATAACAACAAATACTGAAGAAGAAATTCACAAGTCCGGAGGAAAGACAGGAGTTGACCGCAATTTGGTTCCAGATATGCATGTGGATAAAGACGATGAATATGTTGTTAAGACTGTGGACAACGTCGATGAATTAGCACAGAAGACCACTACCAGCAACGATGCAGTTTCACCAGAGAAAGACAATTTCACTACCGAACATGCGATTGATACCCAGATTGAAAACCCAGTGGAAATGCCATCCCTTGGAATCGAGAAAAAAGAGCTGATGTCACCAACAGCAGTAGCGCTTAACGAACTAAAAAAGCTGACTAATACGACAACTGTTATCCAGTCACAGCCTGTTACGAAAACAAATGCTTCACAACCACTGCATAACTGCACCACTTTTCCCGATGAACGAGTTTCTCGAGGTTCATTTGGGGATTATGATGATGTCACTGAGGAAGAAGACGGCGGTGATGTTCAGATGGAAGTTTGTACGCTTTCAGAACTATCCGATGACCAAGATGTTGGTGTTACAAAGACCTCTACTGGCGTTCAGTCAAATGTAAGCAACGTAAGTGTACACAAGCTGAAATCAGGGGCTGCGCAACGATGCGCTGATGCCGCGAATATCAACATTCAATATACACCAACGAAACCAAGTATGAAGCCAATCAAATGCGATGTGAGAGTATCAGGGAGCGTTTCGTTAACGGAAAGCGATGCCACACCAGAGCGGGATGGTTACTTGCCTGATCAGCGGAAGTCGGTTCGCTCATTTCGGACCGCCCTGTTCAGTCCAACTACCACCACCACCAGTAACATTCACTCTGTTTACGAAGAAGCGGTTGCCCATCCAGTTGCTAGTAACTTTCCATCAGATTTCTGGTGTAGCAAAATCCTTCGTACTTTTTATGACCATACGGAATCTCATTCGTCTTCACCAAACAGTCTTCACCAGCCAACGACTTCTAAAATGGTGAACCCGCTTAAAATGTTGCTTGAAAATGAACCCTCTTCTATCACGGCCGCGCCCACACACATTCCTCTGCCACCTCTGGAGTTTACCGATAAACTATTTCATGCTTGTCATTTCCAATTCCCGCCAGGAGCACCTCCACCACCGCCACCACCACTTCCGCCAATGACTGAAACATCCGTTTCACCGACGTTAGTTCAACAACTAAATAACAGGTCTCATTCCTTCTCAAGAACTACACCAGACACCCCACTATCTCCATCATCGCCGAATATGTGGTCTTTTCTGAACAACCAAATCAGCCCGATATCTCTACAGAGTTCACCGCCGAGAGCTACATTAACAAATAACAGAACGCATCAATCGATCTCCGCCAAGTCCCCCTCAGTCCTACAGCAACTTCAAGTGAAAACAACAACTAGCTCCCTGTATTCTCCAATATCGCCTGTGAGTCTTTCACCGAAGTCACCGTTTACCCTGCCAACCTTAAGTAGTTCCACAGTTGACGACCAAAGTAATTCCGATATGAACAGGCTACTTAACCAGGTCATATCCTGTTCGCTTACGCAACACTACGCTGAGTACTTTTCCGAACCGCTCAACGAACAAGAGAAATCATATATGCTTAATTTTACAAGAGGTTTCGTCATCCCTCTCTTAGAACGGTCTACTGTCACTAATGAGGAGATGTTTATTCAATTGGTTGACATAGCGACACGGAAAGCCCTTGATACTGTTCGAACCATGAAACATGATGTGCTTTTGCCGAATGCTCGTGGTTTTCCCGGTGACCGATGGAAACCAGTGGGCGAGGATATCCCGCTTCAGGTCGACAGAACATCGCTTAACGATCTGTTGTTAGGTGGCGAGGATGCTAAAAGAACTCGTGTTTTGCACGATGAACGATGGAAACAAGTGGGCAAAGACATCTCGTTTCAGGTCAACAGAGCATCGCTTAACGAGGATGCTAAAAGATCGCTCCCTGAACGCCCGACTGATCCGCGTCTGATACTCAGTAGCCAGAGAATCTCCGCTCCAGGTGAGAACGAGAGCAATGTAAACGAGAATATCGACAAAGCGAAACTGCCTGTTCAAAGAAGGCCATCGAAACGAAAAAGAAAAAGGGCAAGGAGGTTATCCCAAAAACCCGATTCAGGCGGTGCGCCTCCTCGCGAATCATGTTTCCGCCCTACGAATGACATACAACTACAAGAGAACGAGGCCAATAGCAACAACAATCGAAGGGCGAGATACAACAAGAACAACGATGCAACTATCTCTGCGAATCACCTTTCCGACCTCACCTCGTTCAAACTTTCCTTAAACGATATCAGGCTTTGGAATCACATGAATTCAAATCAACAACAACAACAACAACTGAGACGTCAATCGAACGATGACAACTGGAGAGGTGGCATGTACGATACCAATGCAACAACGATAACAGCAACGACTGACGAATGTTTACGGGAGATTCGCGAACAAACTTCGATCATATCGCCAACAACCCGCAGTAATTCGCGGAAAGCGATTGTGAAGCCTAAAAAGACGAGACCGGATCTACGCGAGAAAATCGAGGATATCCGTAGCAAACGGAAAGCCAGGTCTGGATTTCGGTGGTTATGATTTCTGATAGGAAAAAGTTGTGAATTCTGCAAATTGGAAATTTTTTAATGTGTTACAGCTTTTTGTATTTTTTTGAGGACTGGAACATGTGTGAGTGATGAAAAGGTTGAAGACCATAAATAATCTTTTATCAGTCCTCATCAGCTATTATCTTTCAGTTGAAGTGTTTTCGTTGTGTTGACACAAATCATCTTTTTTTCTAGTCGTTTTGTTCTTCTTTTTTTTACAATAGATTTATATAAGTAGATTGAATCTGATTGATTCTCGAGTCGAAAACCCTAGATTTTGTCGTCATTCTGCGTTGACCCTGAAACAATTTTTTGCACACACAATCGCCGTCCCCTTTTCTCGTCATCCTACTTAAATTTGGCATTTGCTAACTCTCCCACTGGATCTAACCCTAAGAATAGTCTTCTTCTTCGTAATGTAAACCCCATCTACACGACAATAAGGCTGTTGTCGTTTCTAACAGTTCCTTTGCTCTTTTGTTTACTCATCCATTCGACATTTTGACATTTTTCTCTTTTAAACTTTTCGTCTAAAAAAAGTATTATATAGTTATTTTTAAAGGACGTAAGCTGCTGTTTATATTTATTTTTATTGTAGATAATATTCGTTTTGTTATTATTAAAAAAAAATTCTTTCGCTGTTTTTTTTTTTTAAAGGACACCAGAAACGTACCAGATTATCTGCTTGATATTACATACACACCTTAAAAGTAAATAAATCCCCATTCCCAACTCGTTTATAGTTTGAACAATAGTAAATAATAACATAGTTCATAAAGGGAAAGTGAACTAGTTGGTAGAGCGTTCACCTTTTTAATCGTAAGGTTACAGGTTTAAACCCTACCTCCGTCAGCTCAACATATGAGTAGCACAGCTTGAGTAATCCGATCTGTGCGGTAAGTGAATAGAAGCCGAAAGTAGGTGTGGCGCTCCACTTCAGCAATCAATCTCTCTGGTTTAGCGCAAGATGAAAAGAGGATATACTTCCTCGTTGTATAGTTGATACCGAAACTAAATCTCCCCGATCTACTCACTAGTTGATATAACCATCTAAAACAGTCTCTGCGTAGTGGAGTTGAATACCAAGCACAAAGAGTTAATAAATCTGATATTCTACGATCAAATATCTGTTTATTACATACCAGAAAAAAGAAAAATAATTAATTTATTAATCAATTCTTCATAACATATTACAATACAATTTAGAAATCATAAAAAAACATTCCAAATATTCAAACAATTTAATTATAAATAATAAGTCAAATAAGTAATTGTCAATTCTGGTTAAAATTATTAAACTGAAAAAAAAATTTAAAATTCTAACCTAATTCCTGGTCGTACTTTTGTCTGCTAATTAGTTGTCTAAAAGTTGTGTCAAAAGCGAGCAAAATCTTTGCCGACTTTTTACCGATAAGTTATGGCACGACATTATGGAAATTTAATGTGAATAAAAAATAATTTACGAAATATATAACAATTAAATTTATATTTTTATTATCAGTTATGAAGCCATTATTGCAGAGGAAAAGTAAAAATAAGTGTTAAAAAAAGGGTTAGAAGGGTCGTTTTTTTTTTCAAATTCTTGATGTTTGGTATAACTAGTTTGAAGGTATCGCCGAAACGTTGTACAGGGTGTCCCAATAAATTTTCGGACCATATTTGGTATGTCAATAAGAATTTAATTTATGCGAACTTAAACCGCGTACCCCACGTGGGCTTTGCTGCTTTATTTTCGTTGGATGTAAATTCAAGCAAACCGATCCTGATTGGCTGTAGAATAAAAATAATTTACGTTTTAGTTTGTAATTAACTTGTGTGCATTCAATTAACATAAGTAAAAGATGAGTTTATCGAATTTAATATTAATATAATTAAAAAGCTTTAATTTTTCTCTTTCCGATGATGTAGTAGTCGCATTATTAAAAAATTTTATTAACTGCAGGGTGTCCCACAAAAGCGTCCGGTCTTCCAAATATGGTCCGGACATTTTTGTGGGACACCCTGTATACCTTTTGATATCTGTTCTTTTTTGGATCCCCAAAATATTCTCTTTTCACTAAACCTGTATCTTTTATTTGATGGTTTTGTTATTCTGTCATTTATATTCATAATATTCTTTTGTATTCAATATGAAATTATATCTTTTACCACGAACCAGCATAGCTGTTAATAACTCAGACCTCCAAGGCACCAAAACATATAAAGTGAAATATTAAAAAATGGAAACTTTTTTACATTTAGCTATTAGAAAACTTTGCAAAGATGAAATTGATATACTATATGAAAAAAAGTTCTCATGGAATTTATTAAACAAAAATAAAATTTATGTCTATTAAAGTTTCAATTTATTCAAGCGATAACGAAATAGCTCAAAACACGCAAAATGTAGACATGCTAGCCGACACAATTGCAGCACAATTCAATATTTGAATTAAACAACCTAAATAGCTAAAAAATGTTCGGTCTATGCCACGCTTTTTTTCATTCCCGAGGGATAATTCTGTAGAATAATTAGTTGTGAAAATATTCTCTGTTCTCCAGTTTCTAGTATTTCAAGAACTAAACGAACTTGACGGGAAACTTTATTTAATTTCACGATATCACTGTAAACGTGCTTCTATATCTTTCATGGTTTATCTGTCTACCATTAATATGACTTTAATAGCTATAAATTAAATAAGGAATCTATATTACATAGAAGTAGTGTTTGTAATAACAATAAAAGTACTTGTAGCGCATGTTGCATGAATTAGTTAGTTCCTTGATGCCTTTCATATTGATTTGCATACTTCCAACAAAGAGCTTTTAGCAACAAACTTTCCTTGTGGCTGGTAGAAAAAGTGTTCTTTATATGTTATGTGCATGTCCTTTTGTTCGAGTGGAGTATGGACACCCCAAGAGATTGTTTAATGGTACAATATATCATTGTTCTCTCTTAATGGAAATGGAAGCGCGTGCCATTGAATTTGTTAATCCCCAATAACGCCATGATATGCCATGGCCATGTACACAGTTTCCGTCTTCATGGTATCCACCGTTCAAATTAACATCGAAACATGCTCTCATCCACCAACCTGAACTGTAATCATTGCTACAGTGATCGGAGTAGATGTCATGGTCGCGATCATTAGTTGAGAAATATAACCCATCATGGTTTTCCCAATTCTGGACCAACCCAACAGTCGAATGGAGACCAACACTTACTCCTGTGTGTAGACGGTACTTGTTTGCTTCATTTTCGATGTAGAATCCCTTGTGAATTGTAAAATCGTATTTATTGTTGAAGGAATGAGAATCAAGCCTGACGAGAGTATTATTTTTGGTGTCTTTAGTCAGGTCGTGTATGAGGTCATTCCCAATCCAATATTCTCCTTCAGCATTCCCAAATCCTTTTTTATAATCTTCCCAATTTCGGTTGAAATTCTCCGAACCGTCGAGTCGTCTTTGAATGACCGTCCAACCACCTCCATTGGTGGTCATGTCACAAAACACTAATACACGCTCTCTTACAGGCTGCACGTAGTAGTAACCATCCTTTGTGTGACCAAGGTTTTTCCAGTCGAGGCAGTCTCGATTTTCCAACACTGCTTGGTAGAAAAACGATTTTGTTTTGGACACGAGATGGCTTGATAAATCGGAAATAGCACTGAAGAGCTTGCACAACCATTGGGTTGGATCGGACTGTAGTGGTTCATATTGTACGTACTTACATTCCGAAGGGTGTTTGAGGCAGAGATGTAAACATTGCTGTGGATCGTGAACGTGTTGTTGGAGCCAAGGATATACACCTGATACTGCCGTATTCTCGCCTTTCAGTTCAAATTTAAGAAGCGGATAGCTTCTCTTGATTGTGAACACACAAACAACAAAATGCTCAAGTAGTAAAAACAAAATTATCAACGACATTACTGTCTCGTTTCGAACGAAATAAAATTGATTTTTCATCGAATGAAACACAAATGGAAACAGCTATTTCTTTTTTCAGTATGTAATACACAATTGAAACTGTCGCCACAAATCCATTTTTTAAACCATAAATATTTTATAAATTTCTATTTTACTTTTAGAATATGAATCGCCGATATTTGTTGAAAGTGAAATATGTCATAATTCGCAAGATATTCTTCCTCAATAAATAATGAATGAATAGGTAATAATAGATAACATATAGCTAATTCTTTTATATATTTTATGTTATAATCAACCTATTCGCAAGATTTTGGGAAATATAACACAACCTATACTGAAAAATTCACCCATTCCAACAACAGATGGACGCATAAAAGAAAAAGAACTTTTGTCGTTTATGATTTTTTCCACCATTTCACAATTTCCAAATTTATGAGATCCTGCATGGAGTCCAGTCTAAAATATTTTAAAGTTTCGCGCATTTCGTCTCGTTCTATTTTTAAAAATTTGTTAATGACTTAGCTTAATAATCTTCTATAAAAGCAAATTATATGAAGTTCCCAATAGAAAAATACTTAACTCAAAATGATCCTTTGTCTAAGTTCTTTCTAAATACAATTCACTCTCGAGCAGTGGATTTTTATTGCTGAAGTTTTTATCAGACACTAAGAATTAATTTTTGTCAAGATCTTACTTAATTTTAAGCTGCAAACTTTATGAGGAAAATTATAATTGGCGATGAAGCAGCATTTTGTGTTAATGGTGTTAATGGTGATGGAAATTTTTATAATACAGTCCGATATGCCCCCAAAGGCGAACAACCAGATTTCCACTACGATGTTCCTAACTCACAAGGAAAAGTTTCGTTATGAGCTGCTGTATGTGGTAATGGCAGATTTCTTAGGCCGTAATATTTTATCACAACATTATGGAGAAATATATGTTAACATGATTAGTGAATAAGTAGTTCCAGGAGATGAATGAAATTCTTTATTTTATTTTGTTTGGTGATATTCTTTTTAAAGAAAATGTATGGTGGTTGTTTTACAACAAAAAATCATAGAAAGTTTTGAAAGGCTACATAATGATCAAGAATTCATTTTGAGAGTGAGGTCAATGAAAAAGAGAGCTCGTGTCTGTATTGAGAAGCATGGAGGACATGTCGAAGGAGATTTTTGCATAATAATTCCAGTGTTTGTTCATTATAATTTTTTGTAGAAAAGAAACTGATCTCAGGAAAAAATATGACTATCGTTTCAACAGTAACTTCACATAACCAACTTGTATTTTCATGTATTTTTAGGATGACGTAACGCTTGATGTGTACTTTTGTTGCTGTTAAGATTTCTTTTGGGAATTCAATATTATTTTCATTTATGGGAGTTTATTTAAACTAAGCCTGTAAATGACATTATATCATTTTTTGAACTGTCATGTTTTATGAGCGTGTGTTAATGTATTTTATTGGTTTCTTAATTGCTTATCGTCCCGTATTGTACGTTGATCTTCTTCCCTAGTGGTGTTTTCTTTTATTCTCGAAATTGGTAGTTTTTTTTGTAGAACTTTTGTATTTCCCTATTTATGTCAGACATTTAGTGTTGTTGGTATGTGTGTGTGATAGAAACATTTGGTGGGTGAGTGTATGTGAGATCATCGTGCTTTTAGTAAGTTTATTTTTCCTTGTAACGTTTTCTAGTTATGCTTATCCTTAATTATTCGATGTCCTCTATTTACGTTATTCACTGCGTGTGGCTACTTGCCTTAGGCTGTATTGTCTTTTTCTGTTGCCACTTGTTCTTTGTTTCTGTGTTGTTTTCCTGCCCCTTGGCTTAGGCTCGGTCCTTTCTCCTGTCTCGCTTCTGTATCTTGTATGTATATTATATCATTAGTTTATTTTATTCGCTATTTGTATTTACTTTTCAATTATTATTCAAATAACAACCAAAAGTTGGTCTGTATAAAAGCGCCTCATCGTTGACTACACATCCGCCACAACGCCATTAACGAATTTTTAAAGAAGGAACGAGATAAAATGCGCGAAACTTTAAAATATTTTAACACTTTTTTACCTGGTTAATAAATTTTTTAATGATGCGATTTTTACACTATTGGAAAGAGAAAAATTAAAGCTTTTCAATGATATAAATTTTATATTCGAAAAATTTAGTTTTTAAAACCCGTATTTTACCCTATGTTCATTGAATGCACAGAATTAATTGCTACGTTACATTAAATTTCAATAAAAAAAATGTAACTTTTTATATCCTACAGCCAATCAGATTCAATTAAATTCTTATCGACATACCAAATATGGTCCGGACATTTTTGTGGGACACCCTGTATTGACCAAAACTAAGAGACTGACTAAGGTACTTCGGAAACCCAAACAGCTGATTACCTTATATCGATTAATTTTCGAAAATTTTTGTTGGGTTGATTCGCGAAAGATACATTCTTTTTAAAAATTGTCACTTAATAAATACTTCTCTTTTTATATGCAACCTTTTAAATGAAAACAAAAAATCATACTAATAGTCCACGAAAATTTTGAAACTTATGAATCAACTTAAGATACCTGTTAACGCTGTCTTGACGTCGTACCATCGTAATAATAAGATAGCCGGTTAGTGTCGTGCGTTGCCACAGGAATGGTAACTCGACTACTTGCAAGTCTCTTAATTTCTTAAGTCTGGTACCTACTAAATGGTGTAATGCTTAACGCCCTACGTTAATCATTAACGCCTCTGTGTGTTTTGGTTCGTGCCCATGGCCCCCAAATAAAATTTCAAGTAATGCTTTTTTATTTTATTTTATTTTTATTTCTAGAGCTGCTAATATTCAAAACTTTCTTGTTAACCCAATACAATTAGACAACTTGACCCCCTCAATGTAAAAATGCTTCCACCGCCCCTGATATATGAATGCTCTGACATGGAAGTTATTCAGAATAAAGAAACATTGCAGAATTTTAAGAATTTATTTTTGTGGTGATTGATCAATTTTCTTCAATTGACTGATTGTATTTAATTTTGTGAATTGGGATCAGTATATATATAAAAAAAGAATTAAGTTAAAAAAATATAGTTATAAATTCCGCAAAAATACTTTCTTTTTTTTTTACATCAATCCATAAAAAAATGGTTCATGTTTCACGAAATTTGCAAAAAAACAGAAAAATTATAAAAACGAAACAACAACATATAATATTTATACGAAATTTAGATGTATCCAAAAATAATTTATAAGCTCAGTTCAAATTAAAGTATAAGAAAAAGCGCTAATTAAAATCAGTTGTATAACTTATATTGTTGTATATACTACAAAATCTAGGGAAGAATTCGTAAAGAAAATTTAAGGATTTAAATAAGGAAATAAGGATTAATCGGGTAAAAGTTAAGCAATTAAAACAATTAAAGTTAATTAAACTAATTCATATTATTCATATCATTTGGACTTGTTTGTTACGACTTGAAAACGAAAAAATTACGTTGTAACAACGTCCAAATGACATCGTGTGTTGGCTGGGATGTTTTGTTGTTTAAAACACCTTCACCACCTTCACTATTTTGAAAATAAAAGTCGATGATTGGATAATACTAAAAAGAATTCCCTATGGAAAGATGTTTATCAGACAAACGTAATGTATTCGAGGAATATTTGAAAGTTGAGCTGGCATTTGTAAAATTTCAATATTTAAAATTGCGAATTTACAATCAGAGGCGGATTTAGTAGGTTGGGAACATCTGCAAAGGAGAGCGATAAGACTTTTATTATGTAATGTTTCTTAACTGATAAATGTCTTTATGCTCTTCTACACACATGCTTGCCGACCCTCCAGATCAACCTCTGGATGTCAGGAGTTAAAGGTTGATATAAAATACCATTAATCATCTTTTCGTAAAATATATTTTTTGATGACTTTGTACTTTGTCTCTATGTTGATAAAAACAAAAACAATATAAGCAATAACTGGACAAAATGTGAGACAAACAAGAACTAGAGTTGTTGCATGAACTTCAGGGAAGTCAACCATTTTGGATTCCAAGAGAAAATTTCCAAAGGTTATCATGATCAAACTGTACAAGGAAAGCGTTTCCATTTTGTTCAAGCGTTCTGTTGTGAATGGATTATATGCGTTGTGAACGAAAATAAAAACTGCCAACAGCAAAACGATAAGCAGGACTCTGTGTACCGGAGTTATGACAAAAACACAAACGACAGCCATCAAGAGACGCCTAATGCATAACACGTACTCCCATTGGTTCACGCATTCATAATTTCCATTTCGGTTACCGTAAATACTGCGGATGTTAAACGGTTTGTTGATCGTCTCTAGCAAATGAAAAGCAACACGTGCCTCGGAGGTTGGTAGATTATTACGACCAGCTCCATGCAGCTTCGATCTAACACCAAACCAGCACAGCGTCGGAGGTAGGGTAAGAATCACCAGGAATTCATTCGGAGTAATCTTGCATTGTTGCAAATGATTTGCTCCAAGTAACAAGGCTAAAGGAAAAGGTGCACAACAAAGAAGCACAATGGCCATGGATGAAATGAATCTGGTAGAGCTATATTGGCATTCCACTGACGCTTGCAAATATAAGTACTTGTTATCTCCGATCTCCACACAATGTAAAGACTGCAGCAACACCACTGTAAAGGTTGTATACCCAAGCACCAAGAGTTGGATGTAAGCACATTTGATGCGGAGTACAAACGGTAGCTTCATAAATGAAGGAGTATTTCCATCAATGACTTTAAATTTTCTATTTTCTAAACGAACACCTTGGTTCCCGGCTTGCACTAAAGGTTTGATAAATTGATAAACAGCTATGCAAACGTTCGATACAATAAACAGAAGCAGGCATCCCAGCAGAGTACTTGCTTTAACTATCTCGATTAGTCCTTGATCGGGGGAAAGGGGACACCAGTTAATAGGGAGTGAAGGTAGTTGCAGTTTGATGTTGAATACAGACATGATAACTTCTGTTGCAATGAACTGTTCGGATAATGTTGAATTGTACAAGAAGATAAGTGCTAGCATTTGGTAAAAAGAAAATGATATCTTCACCATACCGCTTACAATGAATGGTCGGTCGGGTCCGATATTTGTGATCAAATCGGCTTCGGGATGAGCTTGATTTGATGCTTCAAGAGTTTGCTCTATTGGATTTCCAATCTGAACAATTACAGGGGGATGTCTATCATTACTTTTCGGAGCATGTCCTAAATAACCAAAAAAACCGAAGCATTTCTGCAGGTACAGGAAAATTCCTGTGACTAATGCAATAGAAACAATGAGGAATATCCAAAAGCTGGTAGTGGCACATTCGTCGGCAATCACACAGCGGTTTTGGGAGAATACTGTTGTTGTAAAACCTGCAGGACAATCACCGCATAACCTCCCGGTTCGGTTATTTTGACAAGTATCATAGGATGCACAATCATCATCCGAACTGCAACAGTATCCAGAGGGACACCTGATGAAGCTGATTTGATCGACATTTTCATCAGGATATCCCCAATAGTTTCCTCTACTTCGAAGATACCCCAAGGAACAAACTCCATGCAAAGGACAAGGATATGAGTGGATGGGTGTAAGCGTGATAGTACCATTCTAAATCAATGTTTGTCCTGACAATGAATAACTCGTGGTTAATCTTGGTAGACAAGTAAATTCAAAGTTATTGTTATCATAATAGTATTTGACATACAGGCTAGTTGGGCATGTGAATCTGACTAACTGTGAATTTACTGTTCCTATATTTGACAGTTTCACCATCGAAAATCCGTCTTTTTGGAATATATTTGATGTAAAATTTGTATTTTCCAAAACTAAAACTGATGCAGTACTGATAGATAATATTCTACCTGCAGTAAATGGGACCTGAACATCACCAAAAACGCAATTTGCGAGGACGATTTTTTGGTTAGTTTGACCTTCAATCCGAACAACATTAGTATTCTTATCAGCGTGATCTCCTTCAAAATATGTGTTGTTGATGGATATATACTTTGTGTTTTTATCTATAAAAAGGCTTCCATCTTTTGCGTTCGTAAATCTAGAAGCAGCAGCAATGGTAACAGCGTCTACATAATTAGTACACGAAAGTTGGGGATACTTTTTGTCAGGTAGTATCCCTTTAGGATTAAGAGTGCCGTTGAAAGTTACATTATTTAAATCTAGTTTGGCGCAAGAAGCATTTAGAGCAGAATTTTCAAACATCGAATTTTTTATGGAGATTGGCTCGTGTTGGTGTTCCCAGTAACTGTTAATGATTGTGCATTCGATAATGGTTAAAGACATCGCCTCACCAGAGTTACATTTACAGTTTGTTATGGTAGATTGCGTAAGAAACGATAATTGTCCAGTAAACGCAATGCCGATGAAATCACAATTGTTCACAG
>JAUEKX010383686.1:7911-19768 GCA_031834005.1 Dendronotus venustus
ATATTTAAAATATTTATATAAAAATATAATTATATTTTAATATTTTTAACCTATTCTATTTAAGATTTTATTTAAACGAAATAAGCAGACATACTGGAAAACGAACTTGTACTTGTTAAGAATCATTGTGTTTTAACTTCTCTTCTCAGATGTTTTGATGATCTAATTCTGCCTTTGTATATTATATACATAAATTTTCTGTATATCTTATACCTATAATATTGGATTGATAGATTTCATCTTTTTACCGAAATGAGAAGTCGGTAATGCTTTGAAGTAGTAGTTTTTTGCGACGAATTAATTTTTTTGAATTGAAAGCAAGATTCTAAACTTGTTTTCACTTCAGTAGACACCTAGCTTTACAGACAATTTGCCCAAATTGTTTATACCCATACAATTACCAAAATACTGAACATTAAGCATCTTTCAGAAATAATTTCTTGTTAGTTGATTTGTAATTAGATGATATTTCATAATGCGTTTTTATAAATTCTTTTCGTTTTTTCTTTCATTTTTAGATTTAGTATGTGAAGCTGGTGTAAAGGATGAAGAAGACGAGATTATGATGGATGATGAAAATACGGCAACAGTTGTTGTCGGCACTCTAGAAGATAATGATGTTTCACAGGCGATAGATTCACGACAATATAATACATATGAAGTTGACGAAATACGAAATGAAAGGTTCCTTCCTCGTTTCTTTAATTTAAACGTATACTCTGAACCTGGATACAAACAACTCAACTCTGCGACTATTTTCTCAATCCCTTTGGGCTTACAGTATCATACTTAAACTTCATCATTTGTCGTCATAGATAAAAAGCCTCGAACATCGGTATTCATTTGCCAATACACTCTCCCTAATGATGAACTTACTTTTTCTAAACCAATTCATTAATTTATTAAGCCTTCAACAGAGGACGTATCCCGATCAGCTAGAAATCTCTCCTTCAAGCTGAGCACCAAGCTAGAAAGATTGAATTTCCAATTTCTTAGTATATTATTCAATATTGATAATGATGAGTCTTTATCAATATAACGGTTTCTTATGTGAAATTTATCTTCAAAATCGTCAGTTGTGTTGATCTCATTGTGTCTCTCTTTTATGCAGTTACACGGACAATAAGCTTCTTGAGGAAGACAGACAACTACCTCCATATCCTCAAGACGAAGCAACAACAACGCAATCTGTTGAGCAACACCATTACTACCACCAACAACAACACCGTGAGAATGAAATAGTTGTTGACTTTCATGATGCAAAGTTGGATATGGTTGTAACAGAAGTTGATGAAGGAGTGCGCTGTGCACCAACACCGTCATCACCAGAGCTCACCAGAGTTGTTGAAGAAGAAGTAGATAATTTTGCCGAAGAAGAAAATGTTCCTAAAGGTAATTATAAGAGATCAGTTATAACAAACGTGTTAACTCAGTAGATGATGATAAGTCATTCCTATTGTTTGTTGTTGTTTATTTAAAATTTGATAGCAGCTTCAGTTTGACTTTCAAAGAAGATTGATCGTAGATTGTTTAAACATTTTCCAAATCACGGTCATAATATATTGAGACAATTTTCCTCCTCCTCCTCCTCCCTCTACACGTCAATTTTTATTTTGTTGTTGTATTGCTTTAAATTTTGGTTACTCTTAATTTGTTTCGCATTTTACAGAAGTTTCTGATGCAATCACTAACTACGAGAATGATGATCATTTTCAAAAAGAGTTCGAGTTCAAAAATGATGGTGAACTGGAAGATTTTGACATGAACGAAGATGTTGAATCTGTTCCCACGTACTACCAACACCAAAGTGAAATAGTGAAACACTTTGACCCAAACCAAGAAGAAGTTCACCAAGGCTATCATCATAATCACGAAAACACAGTTATGATAGGTCAAGAATCTCCCATAGTTGTTCCTGATCAACAAGTGTCTGTTGAAAAAACTTTTGATAGATTACCTCTCGAGCAACCAGCTTCTGTCTCAGGTCCTGCAGATGGGCATTGTGAAGCTGTGATTTTCACCAGTCAAGAAGAGAAAGAAAGATTTAGAATAGTAGAAAAGGAACAAACACATCGTTTTGGTAACGAAGAAGTTGTTCATACTTTGCCAAGTAATATAAGAGAGTCTTCTATTGAACATACTGCACCCTTCGAAAGGGTTCAAACCGAGTTCAATGAACCAGAGCCAAAACTGGGTGAGATTTTTTAATGCCGCTGTTGTTTTTATTTTTTCCAAAACACAAAAATTATGAAGAATTTTCAGTCAATCTTCCTAGAGCTCACTGTGGAAGATAAAAAAATGTATTGTTATTTTTAATCTATAAGTTTTTTTTCAAGAAGAAGCATTTCTATAAATATCAAGATGTGATAAGTAAACCTAAAATGTTAATTGATTCATATTTTTTCTTTTGTTTTAGATTTTATTGATTCTGCTCCAAAAGAGGTTGTGATATCGCAAGAAGATGATAACATGTCATCGACATCAACCACCACCATTATAACCAACAAGTATGAGAAAATTGATGTAGAGAAAGCCAAGGAGACATCAGTGGAACCACCCACCAACCAACTCACTACTGAGAGAAAAGGCAGCAGCAACCCACCCACAGGTCTATACGCAAAACTGAAAGCTCGCACGATGCAATTGTCCAATTCTAAGCTAAACGAAGAGAACGCGAAAAAACCGAAACCTATCGATTCAACACCTTCGCCTTCGATGTACAAGAAATTGTTGAGCGAAAAGAATATACAACAGACCTTCCCTAAACCCTCCCAACCACCACCACAACAGAAAAACACTCCACCGCCCGTCGCTAGAAAACCGCCTCCACCTCTCGTGAAACCGAAGCCTAAACGCCCTGCTACAAACTTCCAACCACAACAACAGCAATCAAACACGTTTAGTCGAGATATCAACGAAATTGCTGGCTCACGAGAAACGATTAAAACAAAAAGTATCGGTTCGCTCAAGTTCGGCTTTGCACAAGATCGAAAGTCTGTTTCCGCCAATTTTGAGACTAATGGCTGCTCAAAGCCTGGCAGTGATGTAATTAATACTGAACAGGTTCTAAAGCCATCACAATTATTCACTGCTTCAAAACCGCCGAGTGCGGTCATTAATAATACAGAGTTCGATATAAGAGCTACTAATTTATAATTTATAATTTATTATCATTGTGTTCCAGCGTGGACGCAATATAGAACATTTTTTAAATGAATAATATTTCGGGGAGAGGGTTTCTATATAATTTTTTTTTTCTAATGTTTTTCAATTATTCCGATATCATTATCGTGATGACAGACTTCCTCTATCAACACACTGTTAGTGGTTAGTGGTTTTGTCCTTGCTGCTGAGGTACAACCATTTGTCGTGTTTCAGATATTCTTGTTGTTACTATTGGGAACTTTTTATCGACACTATTTTGTATTTGATGAGAAAAGGCTTCTTTCAAGTCTTTTTTTTTTATTTCTTTTTTTTTTATTTTGTTTTGTCTTTACAAAGTCTCCTTGTTTCTTAGATCTCCAAAAGTTGTTGGATATATTGGCGAATGGTGATGTCGTCTTTGACATATCCAATTTGTAAGAGATGTACGTGTATCTATATATATATATATATTGATGAAATTTGTGTTTCGTTTTGTTTTGTTGCAGTTCAGTAAAATATACATGATATTTAATCTAATAGAAGCATGGAAGATTAGTCAATTTGTTGTTTTTATACTACTTTTTATGAGCTCTTTATATTTATACTGTGGGTCGTCTCAAGAAAATCACACTTCACCTTTGAACCTAGGTACTCGTTATGTCTACTTAAAAAACGATATACATTTTGAATTTAGAAAGCGTCGGGTAATCGTTTTAGGATCGTTCACCTAAGTAGCTCATCCAGCTCAATTGTTTAAATGGTTGAAAAGGATTTCTAAAGGTGTTTACAAGTCTTTCTTTTTTTTATAATTGTCTACTAGAGTAAAAGTCTAGAATTTGACCTTGAAGGTCAATTACATGTCAATTTTTAAATTTGTAAGTTTTTATAGTAAAATTTTCCGTAATTTTTCTTTTGCATGTGAGTATATTCATAGTGAAACTCGAAAATATAAGTGTACACAGATTGTTGTTATAGTAAACATATATATATATACATTTATATATAATAAGGAAAATATTATTTCATAGAATTTCTTTAATTTATATTTAGGTCTTCTTTGAACATTATCGAAAATCGGAAACAATATATTATTAAAGATCTTCTCTTTTAATCTTTCCCATGTTGATTTAGTTCATACACTCGAGTCCGGAATACAAGGCCGGGGTAGTGGGAATAAGCGGGGTGGGTGGAAGTTTTGCTCAAAGTAAATTAGCAGGGTGGCTGGAATAACCATGGTGGGTGGACATTTTCATAAAACTTAATAAGCGGGGATGGGTGGAAAATTTTTTCTCAAATGCTTAGCATTTACAACAATAGGATTTATTAATCCTACACGTGTTGCGCTTTAACAAAATGCAGTGCTAACGATCAAACTTTTACAAAACCTGAATTTCGAACGTTTACATTCTCGGTTCTATTGTTTTACAAAATATAAAATATGGGTTCTATTGTTTATTTCCAGACACGTATGGGTTCTATTGTTTAAATATGAAAAAGAATTTGTAAAGCTATTTCGGTTTTTATGATTACTAATGGGAATACTAGCAATAATTGTATGTTCTTTTATGAAGAAAAAAAAGTGTCTGAAATAAACAGGGTGCGTGGAAAAAGAATGTCTGAGGTGGAAATTTTTGTGAAAAAAATAATCGTCCCGGGACCTCTATTCCGGACTCGAGAGAGCAACCCTTTTGTGTTGAATATTGATCACTTGAAAATAAAGGTCGATGGTTATTAAAGTATTATATACGAGCTTTAAGTTTAAAATGGTTAGCTTTGGCCATGAGCAACATTTGGAATATGCTAGAATTGTGTTAGACTAGTGAACCAGTGATTATTTTAACCGATACTTGAGATTGTACGGGAAAAGTAAACAATATAAATACAGTGGACCCTCAATTTAACGAACTTTGAAAGGACCGAAATATTTTGTTCACAATAACGAGGAATTTGTCAAAAGCAAACCTTTTAAAAACGGCTCGAATAAAAATTAAAATAAGCTTCAGGCATCAGAGAAAAACAGTGAAGATAAGAATTCGAAATTCGAACGTCAACAATTCGATTATTGAATTTGAACACAAATACTGCATTAATTCAATTTCAAGGTTTTGAAAACTTTTGATTCGAAAATATGGCATTATTCACTATTTCGATAGTGTAAACCTTGCCGTTTGTCCAGAGCTCAGCCAAATGGCACGACGTTGCCTCATCTGCGCCCAATGACGAGATAGAGTGGACTACCATCGAAGTAGAGGGTGTCTCCGTCACTAACACCTACAAACCGCCTGGTACCTGTCTCTACGTGGACTCACTACTACGTCACCCTCCACTGTGCATTTACGCTGGCGATTTCAACTGTCACAGCGTCACATGGGGCTACCGAAACACCAACCCTGATGGCTTCGTTCTGGAAGACTGGGCTTCTGCATCCAACCTCAAATTGCTCCACGACCCCAAACAACCGGACAGCTTCCGTTCGGCACGCTGGGGCACTACAACAAACCCCGATCTCGCGTTCGCCAACCTCGGATTACTCACCATTAACCGCCGTGTACTTGAACCATTCCTGAAATTCCAACACCGGCCGCCTACACCTCTACCCTCCGCACTGGAGCCCTGGCCCCTGTCTACAGTGCCGCAGAATATGCGTCGCCTGTATGGTGCCGAAGTACCCACACCCCGAAGCTGGACATGAGCTTGAATGACTCGATGCGTATCATAACTGGCTGCATGCGACCGACGGAAACAACATTCCTACTCGTCCTGTCCAGCATAACACCCCCCGACATTCGTCGCGAGTCACGGGTGATGAGGCTTAACATCTGCCGCCATGGAGAACCAACACCACCTTCTCTACCACCGTGTCACATCTGCTGCCATGAACACCAACGCACAGCACCTCAAGTCACGAAAGCCATTCTCTCGACAAGCAACTCGTCTTCTCTCATGGGGGATTGACCCCGCCAATAAGTGAAACGGCTGGGTCGACGACGGCCCACTCTTCATCCGAGCTGCGTGCCCGCAGCCTACCCCGCACCACCACCCGGCGGTGAGCTTCCTCGAAAGCAGTGGGTACGCCTGAACCGTCACCGCTCTGGCACTGCTCGATTTGGTGAAACACTCCAACGCAGGGGCCTCCAAGACCCAGCAACGTGCACCTGCGGTCACCCCAATCAGACAGTGCAGCACATCGTAACAGACTGTCTCCTTTTCAAATCACCTGGGAATCTATCTTCTCTTCGCAGTCCAGATGAAGTCACGATAGCCTGGCTAGCTAATCTGCCACTTGATCTTTGACAACCTTGTTTGACTGACAAACGATTATATATATATATTTCAATAGTAGAATTTGACTAGCTTGGGGACACATATTTTTGTTTGCAATGAAATGAATAAAGTTGGGTTCGTTAAATTGGGGTATTTTTTGAGAGATTTGTTCGTGAGAATTTTTTATTCGATATAATGGGAGATTCGCTAAAAGCCATGTTCGCTGTATAGAAAAAAATTTTTTTTCAAACTTAGCTCATACTGGATACTACTATATACTTTGGAACATACAATCAGTGATAAAGGTTTTTTGCTTCACTCTGCATATATACATATACGATAGCTGTGCTTCTATGAAGAAGGAGAGAGATGTTCAACTAGGCAATTAAAACATTTGCTGCACTGTTTGCGCGCAAATATAACATGGTTGAGTAATTATGTAATTCGGTATTATCTTTCGTACGTTCTTTCAGTAGATTTCAAGTACAATTGAATATTTTTACAGCTGATTCAAAGTAAACACAATAATAAATAAATAAAGAACAGATTGAAAATGAAGATCGCCATATTACTGTTGCTCTTTCTTCTGCAGATAGCTGATTCCAAATCGAAGAATCACCAAAAGAATGGTAATTATTTTCTAAGAAATACTACACATATTTTTGAGGGAAGAAGAACATTTTCCTGTGCTTGTCAATCTCAGACAGAAAATGTTGTTTTAAGTTGATCAATATGTTTGCAGTAACGAGGGATTCGATAAAAGCGAGTTCGTTAAATCGGGGAGAGGAGAGTTAACAGAAATAAACAATAGAAAAGAGCAACGTTTGTACACTTAAACAGTAAATCGATTTTTGCTTACAACGAGCAGTTTATTGTTGTCCTTTCCATTTTTGTTTTCGCAGTTTATTATAAATTATCTTTTTATTGACAAACTTTTATACGAGTTATACATATTTTACAGAATACAAACTTGCTTAACTTCAGCATGATGTCAATATGATGGTATATCGTTACTTTGTAGTTCAAAGTTTCGTAAGAGGTTTTACCTTTGTGCGTACTTTTAGGAAGTAACACGAAGATCACGAAACGGTTTGAAATTGTAAAGAAAGATAGCATGCCAAGGCTTGGCGATGAACCGTCAATCGATATTGAAGATATAAATACACCACAGAATGATGTACTTCCTGGTTCAATTGGTGAACTGAGTAAAGATGATGTAGATGATGATGATGACGATAATGTTGACGATGATTCAGATGCCAAGGCTTCAAAATTGGCCAAAAAGCGGTCGAAAAGTCACCCGAAAACAGTCAGTGCGGAAAATGCAGCAAACTTCGGCAACAACGTCAAAACGAAACCTGGTATCAATCCGGCTGCTGCGTTTGTAACACAAGAAGAAAACCACAAGGGATTCAAAGGCAAAGACAAATCTGTTACGGCCTCCAAGAAGAGTAAAACTGCTCAAACTGCTGATACAGCCAGCAAAAGCAAGAAGACAGCGAAATCGAAGTATTCAACAAAAGGATCTTTTCATAAAGGTGACAAAGATATCATTTCAAAGATCAAAGGTATCGCCAAAGAAATCAATGATGTTGAAGCGAAGAAAAAGAAGATCCAACAGCAGATTGCGAAGAATAAAAAGAAGAAGAAGAAGCAAGCATCAACAGATCTAAAAAATATTTTGGAAGAGGATACCTCCACAATGAATTCACATGGTCGTAATCAAGTCACTCAGCAATTATTGGTGAACCAAACTAAAGGTATTTACTTAGAATTATACTAAAATCTCATGTATGAACTGGTCAGTAAACTGTCACAATGGAACAACTCTCTCTTTTTTCTTGTGATTAAAAATAAGAAATAGTTAATCTGCGCGTTAGTTTAGGCAACAAAGATTAACTTTAGTTCCAAGAAATTGATTCTAAAAACTTTATTTTTTTATTGATTTTGTCCCAATATTTCTGTCCTTCTCTTATTAGGAATCGATAGTTTTCAATGTCCTTGGAGTTGTTTTTGGTCATGCAACTCATACTGTCCGCGGGAATGTTGCAACAACCCTTATAACTGCTCTTTAACGTGTCAAAACATATGTGCACCACATTGTGGAGATAAATGCTGTGCACCAGGATCAAAGAAGTTACCAAAGTTAACATTACCTTTCCTAAAGCCATCACCGAAACCAGCTGTCGTTGCGGCTCGCAAACCAACATGGAACGAGGAACTGGCGATGATAATGAAGAACCAGAACTCGATATTGAAAACTCCTTTTTCGCCATCTGCATCTTCGGTCAATATGGATAGATTGATAAACAGTCGTCATTTCACATCGGAGATCATCGACAAAATCAAGATGCTGCGAGAACAAAGCAATTATGCGGCAAATCTGCTTGGCCTGAACTACAAGTGTCCATCCATCTGCACGAAGGTCTGCACTCCGATCGTCTGTCAGCGTTACTGTTGCACGCGACCATCCCTACAACAGCAATGGTTGTCTGCCAACCGGAATCCTGTTGCACCATACTTAAGGACTAATCTTCCAGATCCACGGTCTGCAGCTATTCAAGCGCACCAGCATGTTTATTGTTCATCACCAACAGATTGTCCACCAGGAGGTATTGTTAATGCAAACTACTGTCCACCTATCTGCAGGAGATCTTGTATTCAACAGTGTCCCAATGAATGCTGTGCAAATTTCGGACGGCCAGCCGGCTGATTCAGCGCAAGTGTAAGAAGAAGAAGGAGAAAAAGTAAATAAGTTATAGACAGTGCTACTCAGTAGTGTTATGGTATCGTTATAACTGCTGGTGTTGGTGAAGTAACGTTGGAAATGCTGTGCGTACAGCGAGAAGAAAGAAGAAGAAATTTCTAATTAAACAATGTTAGTTTCCTCTTTGTCCTCAACAATATTCTTTTCAGAAGCACAATTTTATTCTCTACTAATTTTATCTTTAGTAGAGTGACAAGAACCTTACAGAAAGATATAACGAGTAAACTAGAAACTACTTCTTTGTAATATAAGTGTAATAAATATGTAATAAATATGTAATAAATATATTCCAGTCGCTTATTTGTAATTATAATTTAAAGTTTACCTTAGTGTTTATATTGCGTTCATTCTAGAAAGTCTAGCTAATTAATTAAAGCTAAAGTATATAATTAACCATATTATTGTTTAATCAACTAATACATATTTAAAATTGGTACAAAATTGTACAGAGATTTAATGTAAAAAATAAGGATATATGTTATCTTCTGAAAATATATCTGTATTCCCAATAATTGCAATTATGATGAATAAAATAGTAATTAAAATAAACGCTTTATGAATCAGCTCGTTTTGGAAAAACATGGTTTTTGAGGCGCAAAGAGCTCAAGCTGGCTCAAGTTAGCCAAAATTAAATATGTTGATCATCATTGTAGAGGGAATTCAATTTTCTTTAATATGAACATTAATTTTCATTTTCAAGTATCAAAGAGATACATCCATCGGAAGTAGACATGATGTGTCGTAATGTTGTAAGAAAGATATGTCCAAATATCATACTTTCGTTTGCCAAATAAACTTTCTTGTGATAGAGTTCACATTAATAGATTAAATGCTTTTCTCATTTTCCCTTATATTATTACGAAAATTAATCAAATAAAGTCAAACAATCATTAAGCAACTTTAGATCTAGATATTGGCTAAAAAATAAGCAACTTGAGATCAGACCAAAATCCTAAGTTGCTTATAAGAAAAATCGAGTATCAGTATAAAGAACACCTATCTTGTCTTGTTTTTTCTTTAACCGTCTGGTTATTGGATTTTTTTTGTTTATCCAGCGATCACAGTTTTCATATATAGTAATTATATAAACAAAATTATTTTATATTTTATATATTTAGTTCAACATCTACTAATGGTCAATGTCAGACTAGATTGGATCAGAGAAATATAGTGACGCTTTTGACGTTTTAATAGATAAAGCTTCAAGGGTCAATAGTTGACACACATAACGAGATCACGTTATAATGGATACCTTGCTCATTAATAACGCAATGTTATAAATTCATCGATGAACTCTTACTGCACCAGAACGGGAATGCTCTTTGACACGGTTGGATAAATGTCGGCCTGTTTCCCCCAACATAGCACGCTTCACAGCGTGGACATATTTGATCTTGTAAATCACTTTTTATTGAAATCGAAAATTGAATTTCCTTGAAAAGCAATGTTTTAACTTTCTGATTGTAAAAATCCCTTTACTTTTATAAGAGAGTAAAAAAAGTAGTTATCGTTGAAAAAAGCTGAAGATAATTAATTTCTAGCTCTCCTCCAAAGAATTTTGATGCACTCTAGATCCGCCTCAGATTTTCATATGTAATAAAGATTCTACAAATTTTAAGTGATCTTTCTATATACTGGATAAACACCAACCTCTCTTTGGCCTTCTCTTCATTTGGTCCATCTGTCGTTCACTGTTTCATTTTTCGATTTCATGATTAGATCAAGTGTCGATTTGGTTATTGGATTTGCTTCTAGAAACTTTTTTTGCCTTTTCCAGACTTGCATGAAAACTTTCCCATGAGCTGCAAGTTCTGTAAATTCTACGCACCAAACCTGAAATCACCGGTATTTTTTATCTTCGTATTTCATGGTTAAAACTGTGCCATTAGGTGTGTTATATAACAATACCATATCGATGATAAGGTCATTCCAGATTATTATGTTTTTAAAGCTCTTTTTATAATGGGTGCTTTAATATAGGTCAAGTACAGGCTCAAAGTTGCTTTTCATCAAACTTTAAGTCTAGGTAGCTACTTAGATTGCAAATTATTGAGGCACAACCCTCGCTCCTCAACTCAGTTATTTATAAAAAGAAACGTGTATTTGAAATTTGAAAATGATAAAATCATACTATACATGCAAAGCGATAAACCTCTTTAATGGAGAAAGTGTGTGTAACAATTTAATCATGTCTAAACAAACAACCAACAAGAAATGAATAGTAAACTCTTCGCTGTGTTGACGTCATCAAGATCGTACGATTTCACGTCGTCTTAGAACTTCATGCGGTACTTTGATGTGCAACTCTCTTGTTAAGACTGTGTAAAAAACGATTACTTCTTTGTCACTTGGGAATAATTAAAGCATGATTTTTTATTGTATTTTTGTACATTAAAGTTGTTGTTGTTGAAATTTCAATCTTAAAATAATAATTACTGTTTTAGTGCCACTAATGTTGGCAAAGAACAAAACAAACAATTTATTATCAACAATAATTTCTCTAACGTTATAAAAAACGAAGACATTAAAATCGTGAATACATAGTGCATTTGCTATACGTTGCGTAAATGCAAATGTTTTTGAGCGCTCACAACGAATTTTAACCTTCCCGTCTAATCTTATACTTAGGCCCAAACACATTACACAAATAACAACAACATATTTCACGGTAACATCTGGAAT
>JAUEKX010383797.1:1268-19754 GCA_031834005.1 Dendronotus venustus
AGAACAGTTTTGCGCATACATCGACCAAATCATGAGATTGTGACGTCAGTAGATATCCGCATGAAAGTGGATTAATTCTAAAACTTGAAACATATTGTTCTTTTTCTTTCAAAAAAAAAAAAAAAGTTTCCCAAGGATTTTGAAATTTCCTTATCTAGAGAAATTTTGGCAAGAAAATAATATGGTGAGATTAGTGTAAATAACCTCAAATCAACAAATCAAATTAGCGACAAATTTCACAGGTAAAAAAAGGTTATTTTACTCTAAGTAAGTTAGAACTGTATAAAACATAATGATTTGTAAAGTCTGTTTGATCTTTTCATTTTGATATGGTTAATATTGTATAATATTCTTCTTCTGGGAGTTTCTTCTTTTTTAACATATATTCAAAAAAGTCGCCTCGGAAATTGCTAACAAGAATTTCTTGCTGCGCCTAATTAAATCCAATTCAGAATCAAATCTTGAAAACAAAATTGTTAATAATAAGCATCTAAGGGAGAATGGGTAAATCTGTTTGTAAAAACTGGATAAAAATAAGTCAAGGTTTTGGACTGAAACTGCAATAGGTTTTGATGGTTTTAAGAAGAAGAATATGAAAATAATTGATAGTCATGATTATATTAAATAATCCCCTTATCCTCAAAAAGAAAGAGAAAGATCTATCTAATTTAAAAGACTAATATTTCGCTCATCGCATTTATATATCAAATAAATGAAAATCATTTTTTAAAATTTAGTTTACCGCACATACCCTAATCCGTAAGTCAGACTTTTATCACTTCATTTCATACAATATTAGAGTCACTTGAAAATATGATTGTCAACAAAACGAAAGCCGTAGTCGAAAAACACCGCGATGGAGAATGTTTACTCTTGATAAACTCAGCAGGAAGTAACTATTCACTCTCCACCGCAGTAAACAAACGAGAATGAGGGTAATGGATTAGAAGTTAGACGCGATACGACTAACAATGAGAATTATGATGCATTTAAAACTAATTTTATAAAATGAAGATTAAATCTGTGTTAAAGTCACACCAACCGCGGTCACACAAAGACTTCAAAGGGATGGGGAGTAGAGAAGTAGAAAAAAAAGACTGCCATACACATCAGTGTTGAATTTGACAGTTATTTTGATGAGATTTTCGTACCTTAGGATTAACTGGCTCGTTCGAGAAAAAAATACACAAAACAAATTCAATAATAAATACGGTAATTTCTCTGTACATGTTGAGATAATAGAATTTAAAAGACATTCAAGATTTAAGATTTAACTTTAAATCATTCCGACCGATATAATTTTAAAGCATTTAGATCCTTTAAGGTTTTTAAGCTTTAAAGGATTTATCGTAAAGTATGTTCATCGTGTTTTTCAAGTATCCATGAAAAACCAACGACACGTGCGTCTAATGTCTTTAATGTTTTACCGAAAGAATGTAAAAAATTATTATTCTATCCTTCTTATTATAAGAAGCCTAAGAAATGAGACAGCCTCGAGAAATTTTAAGAAAAATTTGAGACACAACTGCTTACCGACTTCAATGTTTCTAGATTCCAGACCTCTAAAAATTCGTAAGAATAATGTTTAGTTTTCTTAGTGCAGCTATTGCAAAGTTTTGCGAAATTTTTATACTTTTTCTGGTTGGGAATAAAATACGTAAAAAATTTATTTGATATCGAGTTGGTCATGGTTTAAAACAAAAGGTTTTTGCAATTATACGGAAGAGAAGTAGACCCTAGCTTCTTAAACCCTTTGATCTCAACCCTAAAATTCACACTTACACCTACTATCATAAGCCATTTACACTGATATATCTATTAAAAGATTGAGAACTATCGGTCGTTACATTACAATTCAGACAATACTTAATTACTGTAATATAAAACGTGTACTTACTGTTCCGACTGTAATTAATTTCCCATCAAATCTTTTGCGATAATTATTGCTCGTAATAAAAAAGGAGGCGGCATTTGGTACAGAAAGAGTACATTAAATTATCTCTTGCAAATTACAAGAGGGTCGGTATTCCTTCATCCTCCAAGTGATCATTACTTCAACAGCAATTTAGGAAATCATTTCACGTACGTGTGCGTAACAGTAAATTTGAAATTACAAATATTTTGAAGATTCAATTCATTAAGAAGCTTCGTTCTCCAGTGCACGTTTTTTGGACGTTGATACGACCTCAAAACTTTGAAAATTGTAACAACGTTTTTTTGACGTCTTGTGCTGGCTAGAATCTTGTCCCTGCAGGAAATCTTTTTGACAGGCAAAATGGAAAACAAGTCCGCTTATTTCAAGATCTCGGATTGAAAGAATTGCAATAAACACGTCGAAGATCATCAAGAAAGAATTAAGCAATTTTGAAACCCGTCTTTAATAACTTTGTAAAAGTAATACCATCAGAGTAGGCAACTAAAAATAGGCCATATTATCAAGAATGTTGAAAAAGGTCATTATCTATTTTAGTTTCGGTTTTAATAACATGATGGCATCAAAAATACCAATTAACATTTAGAAGCGAGCCTAGACGAAATATTGAGCTTGTGGATTTAATAAAACTTCCACATAATACGATGTTTACTTTGTGTCTACGAATAGATACTATACTGACATCATCGATCTTTAGCCTAACATATTACCTCCGTTGTATACTAACAAACAAAAAGCGAAATGTCACAATTTATATATTGCCAACATCATTGGTATCGTATTAACGTATTAAAAGATCAGAAGTTTTTGTTACATGCAGATTTCTAGTATGATCAAAGGCACCGATATTTACAGAGATTGCTCCTCTTAAATCCCCTGCATTTCTATTTGCGAACTTTTTGTGACGCAGGGCATACCTTCAGAATTTTGACCATATATTTTTTAATGGAAATATTGTAATTAGCAATTTCCCAATGGTATCGATAGCGATAAGCTTTTAGGTGTTTCAAAGCCAGTAACACCGTAATTCTAATTTTAACAATTTATATATCCAGTGTACAATAGCGAGCCTCTAAAGAAGACAATCAATAAAAACTAAATGACATGATGATATTACAATACATCACTTTGACAAGATTTTCGGTTTTGAAATGCTCTATTCTTTTACCGAAACTCATTCTTTTGGCTCACAAGAACTCGATTCTCGTAAATATTTCCTGTTTTTGACTGACGTTTTTAGCGAATTAATTGGTTTGAGCAGTTGGCTTTATACGTTCACTTATCGTTCATATACAATACTGTTACATATCAAAACGTTACGCCTCGTATGTCTATGATGCATGTGAAAGAGAAGGAAGAATACGAAATTAATTTACAAAAAGATGAAGCTTAGTAAGTGAGTGATACATCCTGGAGAAGGCGCGGAAGTATCAATAGATTTACGTCAAAAACCGAAGTATCGATCAGATCAGAGCAGAGAGAACATCATTAATTACGTTAATGCCAATCTGACGTGCCTGATTAGTGGCTAATGTAATTAATTGATTAATCCTTTACAATCCTATTCTCTTTCTGGCTGCTATTGTTACAAATCGAGCATTTTGAACAAAGTGTAGAGGAGGGGGGATTAATTTAAAAAAAAATTATTGTTGAGAACACAAATACCGGAAATTACAAACGAGAATGACACAATACGGGAATTAGTACGAACCGAAAAAATCTACACTGCAACCATAGCAACCATAGTAACTCTTTGTTTACGCACGGCTATTTATTCCGAGTCAAGTGACATTTCGTATTAAAAGAGCAACAACTTATTAAGCGTTGCGAAGACAATGAGATGACAAAAGAAAAGAAATGAAACGAGTATTGCAATATGACGGGAGGGGATTATTTTCCTTTCTTCGCACCTTTGTGACAAGTATAGTAAAGAAATCGTTTCGAAAATAGATCGGTCGTTTGAAGAAAACCGTAGCTATTTCTTGTTGACGAATGACAAGTAATGAGGAGCATGGAGATGAGTGAGAGAATCAGTGAATTGAAAAGATTGTCCAAAACAAAATGATTGATTGTTGCGGTGAACGTTTTTAAGACTCGGAGGTTCAATTATTTCTAAAGAATATCATAACATATCACATGCGATGAAATAGAAAAGAAAGCTTTATCTTTTATATAATTAATTCGTGGATGTATTATGTACGGCGGATAGATGTGGGCTAGCCAACGTAATTAGGAAACTAAAAAAAAAAAACAATTTCTTTTATCGATCAATAAGGCATATAGATATTAAGATCCATTATCAAATCGAAGTAGTTAACACAAACAGTGTTTTGTTTTATTCAAGCCAAATCTCGCTTGCATTATTACAAATCTTAAAGTAAACTCTTTATATAATATATTTTCTTTTCTTTTGTTTTTTTTTAGTTTAGTTTAAGCTCTTGTGTCGAGAATCACTTTCAGTTTGGGATTGGTTACAAGCGGAGAAAGCCACAGGAACCAGACGTAAAAATACAGTAGAAAGAAATAAACAAAGAAATGAGCGGCTTTCTTATTGAAAACCTTTTGAAACGAGAAGATGGCGAGTGCCGATCAGAGAAGAAGAAATACACAACCACAGCAGAAGACAAAACTTGGAGCGGTCATCGCCGATGCTGTGAAGCCGAAGAAATGAGACTATCACGGTTAGATAGGCGTCCACGAAGTCGTTCTCCGCTCGGCGATTTCTTGTACAAAAAGAAACAGCACGTGTATCGAGAGGACGAATTTAAGTACTTACACGAACAGCATCAAACGAATGATCACGCTTCTCTACGAGGTGCCAAAATGTCCAACATATGTGAGAAGGACTTGTCGTGTCAGTGCGAGGTTTGCGTTTGTGTCATGTGTTACGAGTGGTTCTCTAGTTGGAAACGTTCGTACACACGATATCACACGAGTCCGTTTTCAAGTAGAGGTTTACACAACGCAAAGCACCCAATAAGAGGTATACATATGAAATAACCAATACTTTACGAGGGGAAAAAGGATCTGTCCGGTATTCATGAACCAATGAAAATGTTTAGTAACTAAGGCAACAAAAACTTTTTAAACGGAAAGTTTAAATACCTGACAAATCCTTTTTTCCTCGACAAATCGGAAGCCCTTTACAAGAAAGGTACACTAATGAAGTCCACGAATCAACTTGTCCGACTTTATAATTATACATCGTCTTTGTTTTTCTTTCAGAATTTTCACATAAGCTACCATCACTGACATTCGTCGGATACACACACAAATACCCTCCAACACCAACTATACCATCAAAAACACCCTACGCATCGAATAACGCCCAACACAACAACAGTCCAACGAATGGTGGATTTCGGCGTCGCCACAGAACAATATTCTCGGACGAACAACTCGAGCTGATGGAACGAATGTTCGATCGAACGCATTATCCGGATGTTATGGTTCGAGAAGAAATAGCAAGAATGATCAATTTGACCGAAGAAAAAGTCGAGGTAAACAAACATTAAATATTTCTTATATTGATGCCGCTGTTATCTCACTAGGAAAGTAGCTATAACGACGCCCTTCCTAAAAAATGGGGAAGAGAGTATTTTTTTACGAATACTTTTACCTTTTCAAAGTGTTCTGATAATTTAGGGCATGCGATAGGAAGATGACTGTAATTTGACTGCAACAACCCTCTTCTATAAAAACACGTAAACCGAATAAATCTTGCTGACTGACTAACAAGAAACTCTCAAAGATACGAATTTCAAATACGAGTGTTCTACGTTGGAAATAGTAGCAAAGGACTATACACGTTATCGAGCCTGCTGGTACAAGTTAACTATTATGTCGGGGCTAAGGTTGCGCTATAATTCCTCTTATCCATCTTATTTTTTGCGAGGGGTTTATGAAAGCTGGCGTAAGATTTTGATTCGTTTGATTTTTGTATTCTGCAAGTCAATGTCAAATTAATAAAAAAACAACAATGAGCAAAGATATCTGGACAGTTTGCGAAATTGCTAAAAGGAAATACCGCAAATTAAAAAAAAGATCGGAATTTCAACATTTTGCTTTACTTCTTTACCTATATGACAAAAGAATGATAGTAATAACTAACTTCATTATGATATTTTCAGATAAATATGAATTAAGTAATTATAGTAAACAAGTCCCTCTATAATTTTTATTATTGGGGGCGGTGTTTTTGCATGCTTAGAGAGAGAAGATAGCGAATTGGTGTTTACAAAAGATCTTAAGCGAACACACAGGAGGCCGATACAAGGTGTTGCTTCAATTTCCTTTTCTAAAAAACTTTTTTTGGCGATTGGCGGAAGAATTTTACATTATAAAAATATGCTTTTTTAGGGTTTGCAGCCTAAAAAGAGGCTAATTTTCGTAATCTGAGAAACTATTGTTAGAAAATTAATGGCTTTTTATAGCTTGATATTTCAAAGCGGATCTGTCTAAATCAATTTGAAGATTTATAAAAGAAGTGTTGGATTATTCTTTTCTCTAATATTAAATATTTCGAGTTTTTGTGTGATGCTTTAAGCTAATTTAAAATATCTATTTGCGGTTCATTCTCATCTATCTCCAAATAAAAAAGACGAAATGCCTTAACACATTTGTCCTACCATATTGTAACAGTGGTATGAAGAAGAAAAAATATAACAAAGAGATAATAAATATTAGATTAATTAAATTTTGTAAGTGTGATCACTAATTTTGAATCAACATATGAAAATATTTTAATTTTATATTACAGGTATGGTTCAAAAACCGGAGAGCAAGGTGGCGGAAACAAAAGAAAGATACACACACTATCAACCCAAAAGCTTTTCGTGGCGGGATACCGACAACGTTAGGCCACGGAAAAACAAAAACACGCAACAATTACGTCATCGACAGCGAGGGCTCAATATCGCCGTGCTCACCTTTACAAGAAATAGAAAAGGCTTTGGCAGCAAAGCACTGACAAACAAGACTTGTAAATAAAAAACAAAACAAAAAAAGAAGAAGATATTGCGACAGGCAAAAAATAATTTGTCACTTATATAACTTGTTAGTAAAACAAACAGAGATTTTCATAGGTACATGGTTAGGACGCAAGCATAGAGGGTTGTAAGTTTTTTTCAGATAAGAGCCACAAAATATAAAAAATGATTCCTCCCAGTTCGTCTGTAGTATAAAAGAAACCCTTTTTTATAGAGATCTCCAATGGAGTTTTTTTTTTACAAAAATCCGTAACACGAGAGGCCTTTGTAGGAAATCTATTCCCTACTCACTCAAAATATAATTTGGCTGGCGCGGAACCCTGACTGAGCATGTGTACTTTTCCATATATATATTATTTTTATTTGCTTTTGTTTATTTCATTCATATTGAGTGAACTTAAAGAAATTTATTGATTTATTTTATTTGTATATAGCGAATAAGGGTGTAATGATGATAATATATTACATTGGTTTTATTGTGAAAGATTATTTTAAAACGAAAGATTATGATATTATATGGAGGCTTTTTTATTAATTCTATTGTTATTTTAAATCTAATCTTAGATTCTAAAAAAAGGATTCACATAATGTAAAGAGAAATAATGTTTTGATTTTTGGCTTTGGTCGAGCAGTATGACCTCGGATTAGAATATTTGTTTGGGACGGCAGATTTAAATTCCAATTACCTAATAGAGGTCGTTACCTAAGTAACACATAAGATATCACCGGAAAAAACATAATGGCCATGTTTATTCCGTAAGATTAATGGAATGCGAAAACTACGTGACAAGATAGACAAGTCGATTATATACCGTTGCTTATTGGAATTCCAATTTGAAATCACCATGACAACATTTTCCATGTGATAATTAAAATTAGATTTTTGTGCTTTCAATTTTGTTTTGTTAATAAAAATACTTATACGACAATATGAATTTAGAGTTACTTTAAAAACGTACGATGGTGTTCAATGTTTATACATCATTTTGTTGAGTGTTCTTAACTGCGATTTTCGTTTCACCAGAATGCTACCACGCAACCGGAACTTCCTCCAGCTCGACTTTTTCCGTTGTTTTTTCACCATACCCGACCGCCATCGTTTCAAGTATCCACCTCTCACTCGGCGGAATCGCTTAAGCACGCTCTTACTACTTTTACGTTTCCCAAGCCGGCTCACTATCGTTATGTTGCGCGACTGCTGTAATAACGATAGTGTTGGGAGTTTTATTGTGTTTTTGGATAGTTGGGACGAGCACCTTGTGAAATTATTCGCTATGCATAAGCTACTCATATACCTGCATAATGTTTGCTGAGACTGAGCACGTCTTACGGGCGTAGTAGCGCTAACGCAAAAACCCAACAATGGTGATGCTAAAAACAAAAGCATGATAAGAAAGATAAAAAGAAAGATGAATGTCTGCCGCTTTTTAAGGGTTTATTTTGTAAGTGAGTACGCGATTAGTGGAGCTTGCCAACATTCACCTTGTGAAATAACTATAAATAAATGCAGACTAATAAGTAAAACTATTTTATACTTTTATAAAAACAATTAAATTTTAGCTGAGGCTAAATGGGCTTAGGTTTCCGCTTATTTTCAGCTTCAGATCTTTTTACACAAAAATTGCAAAATAGGGCCCTGCAATTCTGTGATTTATTCACGTGGGGTATGTATTTGGATAGCAGCACTGTTTCTTGCTGTGCTGTATGTAAAATGCAAAAAAAGCTGTTCTAAAGTGAAATTTTGTTCTTGACTCAATTTGTTCGTATTAATTGATAAGAAAACTAATGCTGAAAATGTTCGTAGTATGTTCTTTATTTTTGGCAAAATATCAGCCTCAATGTTCTTATAATATGAATAACAAGTTATGAAATCTGCTCTTAACCTTACAAAAGAATTTCCAGTAAAAGTTCCTTATAAAGAAAAAAGTACACATTTTACTTACAGGTTCTCGTCGAAACAACACCAGGTGAATATCGTGCAGCACTCTCGACAGCAAATCTCCGAATACAATTCATTTCATTGCAATATATTAAATAACTACTTTGTTCAAACCTAAAAGAAAAACAGCAATAAAAAACGAAAGTTCAGTGTTTCAGTTTGAAGCTGAGAATGACACATAAACCAACAGGTTTTCGAATAAACACGACCATATAGAGGGTGGAATGTGAAACTCGAGGTTAATAATTCTTAATAATGAATTACATGAAAATTGATGAAAATTACCAAATTGGTAAATTAAGTCGAATCTAAAACCGATAAAAAATTGTCTCCAATAGAAACTTTTAATAAATAGAAATTTTGGTAGAGAGAACACTATATTTATTTCGCCAGATAACAAATCTGCCAGGTTCTCTCTCTGTCAAAGTTATTGTAAATAATGGATTAATGTAGTAATGTTGTAAAGAAAGAAATAGATATACAGCACTATACCCTAACCCACGTAGAAGAAAGCATCAAATATTATATATATATATATATATATATATATATGTATAAAAAAGAACTGCACGGTAATTCATAAAAGATTAATTAATTTTGATGGTGATATTGAAAAATAAAACCAAAAACTGCATTATTACTTATAGTGACATATAATCGTTCATTATTACAATAAAATGATAAAAAAAATATTTAGTAGATTATCTTATCTCAGGAAGATCAGTAAAAAAAAAAGAATAAAAAAGAACGCCTGTACATTGCAATTTCGATAGAAAATGTAGCTACGATCTTAATAACGAAACTAAGACATTTGTTCCTGTTCATCCTACAATGTCTCAGTGAAAGTGGGTTTAAAAGTCTTAATTTTAATATTTCTTCGCAGACGTTATACAGATATAAAAAAATCCCATATCAAGAGACACCCGAATACCTGAAAGGAGGTCAACATAACAAAAAGTACAATTTATTCAGACACAGGCCTGCACTTACAAAGTGCATCAATTCTACGAGAAAAAAGCTTTTTAAAGAACAAGATGCTATGCAGCAGATATTAAAAGCCAATTTAAAGATTACACTACAAACTATGTATAATAGAATAATGAGTAATCATTTCACTTAAAGTAAAAAAAAGGTAATAAAAATAAGATTAAATTAACACACAAAAACAACATAAAAATAATTCATTTTACACCCACAACAAAATACACAAAAAATATTCAAGATAAACAAAAATACTACAGGGAAAAAGACAATTGTAAAAAAAACTAAGCAAAATAATGAATGTTTAAAACTACTATGTACAGTACTAGCTAGGGACAGTAAATTACTTTTACTTTTTTTCTTCTCTTAGTTTAGTGTAGTGACATTCTAAGTTAAAAATATTATGAGCAAATTAGCCACAAACAAAAATAAAAAAAGCCTGTAGAATTACAACGCTTTCTCTGGATTTACACTTAATGTTTATGTTATAAATTACACACTATGCTATCACCTTCATAAGAGAAGATTTTTTCTTTTCCATAATGTTTACACGTTACCATGAACGTATCGTGAATTACAGGCTAAATTCGACAATGAACCTAAATGTAATAAAAAAGAATTATGCGTTATCAGAGAGAATTTAACAAAATATTAGTCGGAAATACGTATAGGTGTTTGTGCATAAAATAAATAACACAGGACAATCAATTAGAGAAGTTTCGACCAAGTTCTGCAAATGGCAGGTTTACGTCGTTTGTCTTTTATTCTTTTATGTCTTTTATTATTCTATTGTAGTAGAAAGCCTCTTTTTAAGCTTGACCAGCGTACATCATTCCTAAGCTGTTATATAAAGTGTTTACTTCCAGTTTAGCATTTCTCATAGGCAACAACACCAATAACAGTACCATGAAGAATTACCAAAGAATTTGAAAGGCGGGTGGACAGCATAAACATAATCCCAAGAATCAATCAAAATAAGATGAAGAAAGTAGCAGCCTACATTACAATTGTTGGTATAGTGTTGTATATAGCATTTAAGAGTGATGGCTTATATATGATGCACAATACACATGCGGGCGGTTATAAATAACTTATGCCATTATCTTCGGGTATGGCGCTCCCAACCATTGTTCGTTTACCCCAACGGTTCCAAGCATCGTCGTCACTCTCATGTGTTAAGTAGCGTACACCGACCAACTCCTCCAATCCTCGCAACTCCTTGAAGGTGTTGTAATCCTGTTAAATGTAATGTGACATTCGATAAAAATCAAAGGTAGAAAAAGATATAATTTCAAAGGTCTCATAAACAAACTGTGGTCGCTATCGTAGGGGCACTTATATAATACAAATATTATCGGTTTCTTATAAAATCGTATTGTAATTCAAACCTGCATCCAAACATGCAGAAGAGCTTGTTGGCATGACAACCGACTTTCTTTCTTCACTTGTAACAATTTGTCGATTAGATCGCGAGCTAAACATAACATTTTAATATTATGAACAAAATTTAAATAAATTGATAAGTGATAACTAAGTAAACTCAATACGAACGAACAATAGACCTACAAGATTTCACAACTTTATATATATAACACGAATCTCGTTAGATGAACAATGAATGACTTTCTATGAGGTAGATGGTGAACTTTGATAAGAGCATATTAAGTCCAATGAAAACAGAATGAGATATTGGTAGCACTATACTACTTACATTCTAAGGAGATTTCAGCCCAAGGGTTTGGTGGATACATGAAGGCAGCATTCTTAATCTGATCAGAGATATCTTCTTCTTCGTTGAAGGGGAATGTTCCACTTACACTATGGGGAAACGAGAAAAGAGTACAAAATATTTTAGAAAATTAATGCTAGCACATTCAATGTAGATATTTCCAAGGAATATTTAAGAAAATTAGAAGATTGAGTAATTTTGAGATTAGTTTTGTTATCCTTTGGACCTTTAAAATATTTTCCGCTCCTATCTGAGTTCCTTAAATATAGGCTATTTTCTTAAGTACGACTAGTTTCTTATTAAAAACTGTACGTACTCTGTTGGCTCTGATTCGCCGTCCCTTAATAGCGGCATCTTTATGATTAGGGCTAGTAGGAAAAGTTTATTAAATGCTGGTTGATCAAGATTTTCACTTAGCCTACAGTATTGAATTTGAACCGGCATAATAAGGATGAAAAAAGGTCATGAATATAATATGAACTTGCCGCAGTTTCATCATGTTTTGTTTCCTTAAAAACAAAATTTAGTTGCCAAGTTTATATGTATTGAATTGGCATTAAGAAAAAACATTAACTGAATTTACCTGACGTAGATTATCACACCAACAGACCACATATCAAGTGTTCGATTATATTTCCGGTTACTTAACACTTCCGGTGCAAGATAGGCCGGTGTTCCGACCACCGATCTACGGAACGACTCTCGACCGATGATACGCGCAAACCCAAAATCGCATAATTTAATCTAAATAAATCCCAGACTAAATTTATTGAAAAAGAAACTCTTTGAACTTGGCAAATTTCCATTTTTTATATGAATAATAAGAAAATTTTACAAATTAATTGTTAGCAACATTTTCCATACAGGAACCAAGATTTGAAAGGAAAATACATAAGTAATGAAAGAAAAATCACCTGAGGTAATCCAGAACCTGTAACAACACCAGATAACAATACATTCTCTGGTTTCAAATCACAGTGAACAATATCTCGGAAATGCAAGAAATGCAGAGCAACTAAAATCTAAAAAAATAAGAATGATGTCACGAAAATGGAATGTCTAACATGGAAAGACCTATACAGTCAGTAGAATTCAATCAGATGTGAATAAATTACAGGTTGTGTTCTGGGATGAAATCAAAAGCGTTCATTGAAAATTACTCTTTGAGTATTAGATGTGAAATGACACATCCATGTTAGTGCTAAAGTTCAACTCAAGTTGAGTAAAAATTTGGTGTTTAACTAGCGGTCTTGTCAAAAGATTACAACGAGCATAGAACAAAGAACAAAATGTCATACTACTTACTCAGCTAGTGAATGATGTAAAAGGAAAGAATTAAAATAAGAAAGCAAATAAATATCAAGGTTGTGGTAATAAAATGAATGCTAACCTGATGAACGATGAACTTAGTTTGTCTTTCAGACAATCTTCCTTTCGGACTATTCAAAATCATCTCCAACATATCACCTTTCATCTTCTGCATAACAACAAAAATCTAAAGAAAAGGAAGAAAAAACTTAGTAATATATGTTCTTATTAATTTGTATGATTTATATCGTTTTAATACTCATCTCATTTCTTGCAAAACTAGTAGTCAAATCTGATTTGTAAGGTTCCTTACTCGTTCTGGTGTTTCGAACATGCGTTCCAAGTTCACAACAGCTGGGTGATCAATGTTCTATAAAAGAAAAGAAGATTTATAGAAATTAATAAATAGGAAAAACAAAACGCTTTCAGGATTAATTACTTGCATTATTTTCCTTCGAAATATTCGTTGAGTAAGTAAATAAGCTTTGGGTATATATTTTCATTAAATATAGCATTTATACAGTTAAAAATATGAATCGGGTCCTGACTCAGGAAAAAAATTAAAGACAAAATGCAGAAATCGTCCGAAAAACAAAATGCCAGATTAAAGGAAAGTTACTTAGAGATTTGATAGGAAACATGGGCTGGAGATTAAGCCTAAGTAAAGTGAAGAAGTAAGTTATGAAAGATGTCATCCAAAACTTGGGGAGACTGATCATAGTCTATCAGTTATTAGATGACACCTTCCATTTAGTGACAGAGAAATTTAACTGGATATTGAGCTAAGGTGATTGTATTCTCCATCATGGAGTCTGTCTTCTAAAATCTAAGGGAACCGGCCAACGGTCTTTCAGTTATTAGAAGACACCCTCCATTTAGTGACAGAGGTCTAAATGGGCACTCTTATTGCAGAAGTAAGTAAGTAAGTAAACAAGTAAGTAAGTAAATAAGTAAGTAAGTAGTGTGGGAAATGTAATGTACTCTCTACTGAAATTAATATATAATATTATAGAAACCTGTAAAATTGTGACTTCATTCTTTAATGCACGTTCTTCTTTGGTTGGAAACCTGAATTTATCAATAACTTTAATGGCAACTTCTTTACCAGTTTTTCTATGAACACCTAAAATTAAATTATGAAATTATAATATAATACATATATGACTGTCAGTCAGTCAGATCAAAACAGATGACTTAGAACATAAGTCAGAGAGATGTTCTTAAAAGGAAGGACAAACAATCAAAATTTATTTTACGTTAGACCGCATTAGACAAAACATTATGACAATATATTTTTCTTACCCCCATATACAACACCAAATTGTCCAGATCCAAGAATTTCGTCTGGGAATACTTGGTAAACTTGACTTATGTCCTTTGCAACAAAATAAAATTCTATATAATTAGTATATATACACCAAGATGAGATTGTATGAGATGAGATTGAATCATTGACTTCAACAAGACAAAATGTCCCAAGATAGATTAATATTCAATACAATTTGTAATACAATACAAACTGAATGCTACCTTTTCAGAGTGGTCATCAATTGGCAGCTCCTCTGGTTTTCCGGTCATTTCATCACCAGGCTCTGGAGACGGTGGTTTTGGTTGCATCAATACATCGTTTTGAGAAGCAGAAACCGGTTGATAAGCACTCTTTATATCATCAGCCCATGCAATAGCTATTCTGGTACCTTTGCCACATTTTGGGTTTGTGGGGATAAGTGTACCATTTTCATCAAAGTCATCACGCTCGCCACAGTGGTATATGGTGCTGTTTGTTTTTAATGTGAAGAGATAAGGACTACGACCATGCCTACTACCCATTGGTTCAAGATTTGAGTCAACAGATAAGATTTCTGACAGTGGAATTTCCTATATATGAAAAATCAAACAAACATGAAAGACAAAAAACAAATGATATATGTAAGTGTACTATTGACTTAAATAAGAGCTCCAAACACATACGAAAGTTAAATTTGAATAAATTTGCTCTAACCTTTTCTGGATTGTTAGCTGTCTCGTTTACATACAAATAAATACTTTTTGTATCCAAACGCCAATAATGAACCTTTTTCTAAAAAAGAAATACAAACAAAAATTATACACACTAAATAGTTATTACATAGTTGTGCTCATTTTAATAACTAAACTAAATAGTTATAAGTCAATGAACCGCTGCAGCCCAATCACTTAAATATTTTGATCTCAAAAAGAAAATTGCACAGATATTTATACAAAATGACAGCTATCATCCAAAATCATGTTCTTCGATATGATTTTCTGTATTTTTATATAGAGATTTTTAATTACCGTTCTATCTGTATTGGTGAAATGTACCATCCATCCTCCACGTAATATTTTTGAACCTCGATTTTTCTTATAACGAACTGACATAGCAATTCTCTGTAGAGGGATTTGGTTACTTAATTGTTCAGAGATCACATTGTCATTTTCTTCTCCTGTTGGACTAGAGACCTCATCTCCAGTGTTTTCTCCTTCTTCATCAATATTGCTTGATAATTCACTATCGATACCAGTACTTTCTGTATCATCAGACATTGAATCACCTGGTAAATGTAAAAAGATATATTAAGTACCTTTAATGTAATGCACATAATTATAGCATATAAATGATTGTATAAAAAAAGAAAAATATATAAAGATTATGTAGAACAATAATATGACAGCTAACCTCTTTCCATACCAATTTCACCTAAACAATTCCTTGGTGTTCTTTCCACGCATTTCTTATGACAATTGAACTTGCAATCTAAAAAACATGCAAAATTGCATCAGAAAAATCAAAAATATTTCTTCTACTAAAATATAGCTCTCTACTATTTTTATCTCTCTATTCTATGAATTGTGCAGATAATAAAAAAAAACCCTACAAGGGAGTCCCATTTAATGCCTTAGACTTACTTACCTTTACATTGATATCCCTGTCTAAATAATCCACGCAACTAAAATGAAAGGAGAGAACAATTACTGCATTTAGCTATTAATTTCACAGAAAGTATTAAAATTGAAAAGCAATCTGTAAAAAATTTAAAAATTTCTTGTCAAAAACCTCCATTACCATTAGTGACATTTTCAAGGCAAAATCTAATGTTTATATATATCGATATATAAATTACATTGGCTTGTAATAATATTCTAATTGTATTGAAATATAAAGGAAATTATTTAATGAAAAAGAACAAGCCAATCAATTAACAAAAATGCAAAAACTGCAAAACTTTCAAACAAAATGCAAAAAATTATAAAGAACCAAATATATATTTAGCACTTACAAGTTTTCTACAAACGTGACACACAGTTGGTCTTTTATAAGAATGAATGACAAAGGTATGTGGAATTTCCAATTTGTTGACCAGTCTATCTAATTCTGCTGGACGACCAGAGTTACCAGCCCATGTATTACGACGAAAACCACCTACACCACTGAAATTACTTGTAGTGGAAGAATTAGAGATAACTGATTCACCGGATGCAATACTCCATTGTTGTGAAACGGTTCTTGGGAAACCATTTTGAGGAGCCATATCACCTGTGCAGTTATTTGGAATCTTGAATGCACATCGCTTGTGAAAGTTACCACCACAACCTAAAAATTCACAATTATAAATGCATACTATCATTACTCCCTAAAGACTAGTCATCCTTACTCCCCTAGAAAGCAGGTGTTATTTTCCCCTTAAATATGTTGAAAATTAAAAGAGTGTAAAATTATATTTTATTTAAATTTAAATACCATACCATCCATGCCTCTATCCAATAAACAAAGCCTTTATTAACACTGTTAAAAATCTTGAAAATTTATGTGAAATAAACATTATGTAAAACTACAACAAACCTTCACATTTTAAACCTTGTCGAACTAATCCAAATAACATCACGCCACAGTGATCACAAAATGTGGGTGCTTTGTATGAATGAACATCAAGTGTGTGAGGACGAATTTCAGATTTAGTACCAGTGATATAATTTGCTGAAAATATTGTGAAAATATATATAATAATAAAATAGCTTCTGAGCATGCTTTAATCGTTCAATTAAGCTTCAAAACATTATACATTAAACTCTAATTAGCCCCAATATTTTCTTACTCAATTGAATAAAGCAATTTTTCATAAAAGGATAAGTTAGAAAAAGATTTTTCATCTCTCTAAAACTCTTTTATATTATCTTTATTACATCTTTCACAATCCCTTAAGTAGCTATGAATATATTTTGAATACATATTATATATATATATACCGAATTTTCAAAAGATAGATAAGGGAAGCATAGCCTAGAAATGTAGACAACTTGCCTGTCTATATGAATAATAAAAAAGATCTGTTTTGGAAAATAATGTTAATAAATTTATTTAATGCTTGAAGATTTGTATATATATATATGAAAAAGTCCACAATATTGAATAATTTGCACTAGTCACAGAAAATTGTCATCATCTAACTGCTAACTACGATATATTAAGTGTACATAACAAGTGCAGTTAAGTACAAAAAATATATATATACAATTTTCATTTTAGCATTGGTATGGACATGTACTCGGTAAAAACCAATGTTATTGTTTTTACACAAAAATACAAAACAAATGACCAAAAACAACAACCAAAAATGTTGTATAACCAGGTGTGTACATAAATCAGAATAACTTGCCTTTGACAACAATTTCAACAGTATCTCCAGTTGAAAGCATCTCAGGTGAAGTAACAATCTGCAGTTGACTTTGAGACAAATAGTCATGTTTGAAAAGCAAAATAGATTCTACAAGATCTGATTTGGTCTGATTTGGATACTAAAGTGAATAAAAGTTAAATTTTGTGTTACAGTCACACTGGTTAATAATGGTCACAAAGAATTTGTTCAAACTACCTGTCTTTTCATTCTATGCAAAAGTTTGTTCATGCTATAACAGACCATCATAAGCAAAACATTGAATAGAAATTTTGATTTCTGGATTCTTCCTTATTTTTTAATTTTGAATAAACACTTGAACACTGTATATGGACATCAAGTAATATTTTGTTTGAGATTTGGATGCTAGTTTGAACTTTAATTAGAAGAAGACAATTTTAAAGTAGGAAACGGGAGAGTAATAACCAAATTGCTTTTTTTTGCTTGTATTTGCAGTAATGTTAATATTTGGAATGATATATGTATTGCTTTAAAAATATTTTATTTTGTCTTAAATTACTCTGAAAAGTAATTTGCAATTAATATTACAGGAAACCAGTCTAAGAAACCTTAGGCTAAGATGTTAACATTCAAGAAACTCTTAAGAAACTCTGAGGCTGAAAACTTAAAGTGACTAAAAGTTAAAAAAATTATTGTTTCACTTGATTATTTAACCAATTCTTAGTAACAATATAATTCTTGTGTTATAAAAAGTGACATTACCATAGAAGGTTTTTGCTGAATGTAGATTTGACTTAACAGTTACTTACTTAAATACCTTCACTTGATTCACCCACCTTCTATGAAAACCATAAGCTATCTTATAAGCTAATTTATAAGGGCGCCGTGGTATAGTGGTTATCGTCCTTGGGACCTGTACGGGAGACCGAGGTTCAATTCCCACCCACGGCGGT
>JAUEKX010383908.1:5785-17319 GCA_031834005.1 Dendronotus venustus
TTCAAAATTTCTAATTATTTTGCCTGTTTGAGGTTTGAGTTGCAGGGAGTAACTGTATACCGTATTCTCTCTAATTAGCATCCCTCTCTAATAAGCGCCCCCTGGGATTCAAAAAATTAAAATTAAATAAGATTTATTCGAATTGAATAAGCGCCCGGGCAGTAATTATAATATAGACGAAAAACGATAAATATATACAAAATTGAAACGAAAGACTTTATAAATAAACATATAAATGATGTATAAGTATAGTTCATTCGGTTGTTTAGAAAATGTGCCTTTCTATTCTTCAGAACATCAGTTCTGAAATTTTTATGTTCATATGTTTTGCTTTCAAGATTTTTTTTATAAGCGCCCCTCTCCAATAAGCGCCCCCTTAGCGTTCAAAAAAAATCTAAAAGAGCCCGGGCGCTTAATTGAGAGATGCGGTATATATTTTTAATTATATAACCATAAATTAGTTTATTTAGCTATTATTGCACAGTAATTATTGTTACAGAGGCAATTTTTTTTTAAATTTACTGTAGAGCTTTCATTTTGCTAAACTATTGGATTTTATAGCAAATGAAATATCCTTGCTAGTTACATTGATATTACATGGATCTTTGTACTTCTCCTTTTTCTTTTTTAGCTTTTAGCGGAACACTCGTATTCCGGTCGATTTGGTACTTTTCTGAATGTGGAAGAGGTATGTTTTATTTAACTTTTTTTGTTTAACTAGTGACCTGCTTGAATGTCTTTATATAGTTAATTTTACACTCGTACTTCTTCCACTCATTTCATGCCTTTTCTACCTTATTGTCAGTTATTAGATGCGTAAAAAATTTCTGCGGTAATTTGCGAATTTGGAATGAATTTACACAAATAAATTCTGTAAAAATCCCGTTTGCTAAAATCAATTGCAATCTAAAAAACGGATTTTTGGATATATTTTGACATACAGTTAAGTTAATAAACCCACTCAAAATTAATTACTTTTGGCGGTTTTCACAGATTTTATCTTCATCCGCGAAAATAAGTGTCCGCAAAAAAATGAAAAAAAACAAATGATCCGCGAATTCTTTTTTCAAATCAAATGTTTTCACATAAAAATACAATGTGTTCTAATTTTAATCAATATTTATCACTTCCTGATGTTTAACAACTTTCTCTTTGTCACTTGTTGTTTGTTTATTTGAAAAAAAACTGAAATTTTTGAAAAAGCCCCAACCGCGATAATAAATCCTCGCAAAATGCTGTGAATTTTGCGGTTGGAGTAATCTGGCAAAATTAATCCCTTAAAGTATGTAAATTCTAAAAAATATGACTGATTCTTTTGGCAAGCCATTTTTTATAATGTTTATTGTCCTTATCAGTTGTGATTCTTCTCTCAGGAAAATAGTAATGCAACACTTTCAATATGGCCATACATTAAGTTGAGGACAACAACAAGCGATACACTCGTGAATTATAATTATGATCGTTATCACAATACTGGGTAGGTCGATGTTATAATAAACTTTGTCTTATGAATTTCTCCGCACAATAGAAAAGCAACTTGTTAATACATAATTATGTTAACTAAAATCAAGGACATATAATTGGTTCATCATCTATTTCTATTTCATTAGTATTTTACAACCAAGAACGGGGATAACACATCTTAGCATCTGGTCGTGGTATAATCGCTTTCGTTGTGATGTAAGTCAGGGTTGAATAGAATTGTTTCATTTTATATCGTGGGTTTCGACTAAATTACTAAAACAAGAGGTGCAACACTGTCTGATATTTGGTTCGTTATTTGGTTAAATAAACATGGTTTCTCTTTTCTTTTTCTTTTTTCAAAAATGAGGATAAAAATACATTTATTGACGAGATGATCGCTGTTTACATTCTTCCTTTTTGCAAAGTTGTCAAAATGCAGCACTTTATTTAACCTTATTGTTAAATCTAATGTACCCTAAATCACAATTAATCAAGTTCAAAAATATTTCGCTTTTTTAATTCATCCATAGGTTTGTTTTTGGGATAAAATCAGTCGTCTCAAAACTAGATTACCCGTATTTTCCTTCGTCATTCGCATATCTTTCGCTGACAACAAATTTTTTGAATAAAATTTATGGAACGTGTCATTTTAAAAACTCACTGCAATAAATTACACAAAACCCCTCCTCATTTTTTGGAAAAGAAGAAGAACAAGAAGAAAACTTGTTTTAACAAATATTCTCTTACAGGAAATATTTATAAATATTATATATTAGTATAATAGTGTATTTCAACTGTTTTTTCTTTTTCCTTACTTTATTTTTTGAAGTTTTGCTTGAAATCGCCCTGTATATGTGAGCTTATAAATCAAACATCTTAAGGTTAAATTTGCTGTCTGTTTCTCGTAGAAAACATTGTTTGTTTCATCAATGTTTGCCACCATGGAATTAGAAAAACTGCAAAGAGAATACCAGGTATGAACATAAATCTATTTTAAATAAAGTGGATCGTATTAGATATTTAATATTTAAGTTTGTTTAACGATGCACATTAAGAACCGAAAAATGTACTTTTCAAGCACTATTACAGTTGAATTCCAAAAGGTAGGCGAAGAGTAACGGAACACGAAACAGTAATATTTAAACATCCAATGAATCATATCGATTCAACAAACTTGAACTTATCATATCGAACTTCAACAAATAGTTTTTAAATTGTCTTTTAGAATTTGCTAGAGCGTCACACCAGCTTACTGAGTTCCTTATCGAACGTAGATGAGACGTCTGATAGGTTATGTTTCAATTCTCGCTCGTGTTCTTTGCCAGATGTCTATTGTGAGGATAATGCCAGTACCACCAGCTCGAACTCTACAGATGAATCTGATGGCTTATTTCATCATGTCCTGGGACACAAATCTGAATCAATTGATGATTTAATCAACAGACAAGCTGAGGAAAACAGCAGTTCGAGCCAGACTGAGGTTTCGCAGTATGGACAGAGTTCATTCTACTCTGCAAAAGACAACCAGAATATTTGTGGTAACATTGTTTTTCTTTTAAACAAATATTCCGCTAAAGACTATTTTCCATTTGCGAAAGACCGGCGAGATTTATTGCCTTTAAATGTAAACTGATTGGCTGACGAGCTACAATAATTTGAGCCGACTAAATGAAATTTGGGACAATATTCAACTTTCTGGTCGAAAAATCTCACTCTACTGAAATTATCCTCGAAATGAAAACTTATTTTTTCACTGATAAAATGGAAAGATTTTACTATTTATCGTTAAAGTTTGTTTTTGGCTGTCGATTCAACGTTTATATTATTACTATTATTCAGCTATTAGTTTATTAAAAGAATTACGGAATGAAACCATACCAAATGAATGGAAATCAGACAGGTTTCATTCGTTATATGATTACCTGAGTAATGAAGGTGAGATGCGAGTTCCATTGTGTTGAATATTTGTTGTTAAGGAAGAAATAAATCTAGTTAATGAAATAAACGAAAGTATCAATATGTAATAATTATAGTAAGTTCTTTTTCTGAAATCATATTAATTGAGAGTTTGTTAATTTCACTCGTAGAGTATATAAAATTGAAATGATGAAAATAAATTGCAATATGTAAAATATCTTTCTTGTATTTGTATTTGTATAATGTATATAGACTGATATTTTTCTTTTTAGGTGTAGAGTTGGATGTCGATGGAGTTCAAATTACCAACATGACATGTTGCGGTTATCTTACCAAAAAAGGATGTAAGTTTTGCATTTTGTTTCACATAAAGAATTTAGCACACGTTTTTATAGGAAACAAATTTTAAAACTATTGGATGGGTTTTTTAGAATAATGTATGCCATCAAGAAATTTTGTATTCTAAATTGATTTATAGCTTACTATATTTTCCACTAAGATCCACCTTTTAAAGAAGCATTTCCTTTTTCTTTTTTAGATAACTACAAGACATGGCGTAGACGATGGTTTGTTATCGATTTTCAGAAGAAATTTGTTGGATATTACGAACATGAAAAGGTAAGAACTTATTTGTTTAATTGCTCTGATTCTAATTGGTCTAGGGTTACTTATTGACCAGTTTGAAAATACCTCTTCTCAATGGATGTTCATAAAATGTAGGTTTCAGACAGACCTGGAAATTTAGATAAAATGTCTTCTTTCTTTTTTTTTAATTCTTTTTATTTAAAAACCCCATGTAACCGTCCAAAATTAACTTCACACAATTTGCAATATGTTCTTATATTTTAGTCAAGTAACCCGAAAGGTGTTTTCAGTTATATGGGAATCCGTTCAGTGTACGCTGATAAAAATAAACACGATGCATTCAAATTCTTAGTCGAGACATTTGATAGGACATATTACATTCGTGCAGCAAATGAAAGGTTAATGAATGTGTGGATGGCATGTTTCTCAGTACCAATATCTTGCCTTGCTCAGACTTGAGACACGAATCCTTGTGAAATAGTTTAAATTTGTAAATTATAAATTAAATTGTTAAAATTAAAAATTTTGATGTATAGTTTCCTGAAAAGAATTTATGTAGTATTGTACTTTGATGTTAATTTCACGCTGACATTCTTATGAATTTTATTCTTATTAAAATTATTTAAAGGAACTATTCCCTATTGAAATAAATGCCTTGTTTTTTTCGCAAAAGTGCCGAATACTACAAACATTTGAAATTCATAACTTTATATGCTAGCGAAAAGTGTTCTCTTTGTTCTATTGTAAAGTATATTTGTAGAAATAATATATAAAACTACTATAAACGAGAAATATCTATAAAGTTGACCATGTAATATGCACGAAATCGTACCATTTACAGCAATCTCATATATTTAGAGATATTTCTTTTAAATGTTTTTGATAACAGTGCCGTAGGAACTGGGGGGGGGGGGGGGAGAGAAATAACTATTATTAGTGTGAGTTCCCTGGTTTTAACTTAAAACCTAATTTCTAACGAAGTATTCAAAATTCAAAAAAATATGATTTATACCTAAAAATTCCTTATAAGAAAAGTGTTTACTTGCGTTACTAATACTTTTATACTCACGAAAAAGGTGTTTTGTTTTGTATAAGCACAAAATATTTTCATGTATTATTTTTTATAACTCATTTCAGTTTGTATATATGTCTGAAAAGCTTCTTCTTTTTTTTTATTTCAAAGAGTAATGTATTTTTCTAGTTCTTTTCAATATTATATTGGGTAATAAAGTAAAACCCTGTCAAACCTTTCAGTACGTTTTGTGTGCATTGTTCTCCATTTACAAGTCTATAAAAATACTATAAAAACCTTCTCAGATTTTAAGTAAAGGAGGTCGAAAACATAAAATAGAAAGTTAAGAACTTGCCATAAAATGCTTGTTGCAATGTAAGGTTCAAAATACTTAAATGGCTCACAAAAAATACTGTTCTATAACTGATAACTTTTCTACTTTCAACCCCCATAACTTTGGAGAAGAAAAGGTAAATATTGACAAGTTTTTGGCATTCCCTTAGCGTTGTTAGCCAAATAAAGAAATTAAACGAGTACTTACCAGTACGAAGTTTGATTGATGTTTCCGTGAGTCTTCTTTTCGAAGCAAGGGATAAATGAGAGACAATCTCGATTCCAATCCAGTCTTTGTAGTTATTGCCAGGAGTATTAATATTTATATTTTTGTATGCGTTATGAGAATTCAAAAATTATAACTGCAAATGTTCCTATAATAATTAAAAATATCAGGGTGGTTGTACATTAATGGGAGGGCATTTATTCCTTGCTTCGGAAAGAAGACTCTATCTATGTTCATCATGTCCGCCTTAGATGTTGATGCTGCCCTACAACTATGAGGAGAAAAATTCTTATACCTGCTTTTGTTAGTGTGTCTTTGACCCATCTTCTCAAGGTATCAATAGACGCTGGTCGGTAGGGCTTCTTGTTTGTAATTAAAAAAATATGCACCGAATCCGACACCTCAGTTTTCCTCTATTGTAGATAGGTTTTTGCCGCGGACACAACACATAACTTTCTAACGGGATAACTCCTATATTCAAATATATCCCCTTTCCTATTCTCTTTAGAGTGTTTCAACGGCACAGAAGGAGCAAATGTAACACTAAGGTCATTAATAATAATTTCGTTCACTTTGAAATTAAATATGGTATTCAGCCTTTGTCTCCCAAGCAAAAGCATGAAAAGTAATGTTTTACGGGATAAGACCTCATCACTCAGAAATTCGTTCTCTGGTAAACTTTCAAAATAATTAAAGAGAATTTTTACATCCCAAACAAATCCAACCTTGGTTCTTGGTGGGTTTAGATTGTAGAGCCCTTTCATAAATTTTATAACCATAGGATGATCTCCTATGGTGCAATATGGAAGAAGCTCCACTATATGTCCCAGAGCTGACTTAGCTACTTTAATAGCACTATATGATCGTCTTCTATCATAGAGTTCTCCTAGGAAATTGATTATATTAGCGGTTGAGACTAATGAAATTCCATCATTAGAGCAAAAACATTTCCATTGCTTCTAATAAGTTTCATATTTCTTCTTTGAAGTCGATCTTAAGGCGCTATCTAATATTTTCTTACCGGTCTTGGTCAGTCTATTAATATTGCCGTCAATATTAGTTTTTCGGCCAAGGTATGTGTAGCTTCCGTATTGTGAGTGAGCCGCAGAAGGTTTTTTGTTGGACCGCACGTCATTCTCCTGGTTCCCAGTCTAATTGCAGCAGGGTACCATGGTTGAGTGGGCCATTGTAGAATGATCAATATTCCATGTGCACCTTCTCTCTGTATTTTGGCCACTGTGCGCCCTAGAACACTAAATGGTGGAAAGATATAATTAAATTCCTCTGCCCAGGAAACAGAAAAAGCATCGATAGCCACTGCTTCGGGTTCTGGTCTCAAATCTCTCAATTTGCCTATATTTCACCTAGTACAAAACAGGTCTATTGATGGGAGTCCGAAGGCAAGAGTGATCCTTAAATACAGGATTTCATTTTTCTACCAAGTTAGTTCCTCAAAAGACTCTTTTCGCTACCTTAATTTTGTTGTCAAAATTCCCTCTATTCAATTTTAACCCTTGAATTTTTTGAGATTCAAGTTCTCTATAAAAGAGCCTACCAAAAGGAATTGCCGGAAATGAAGCAACTAGGTTCCCAATTATCATAGCCAATCGCCTAATCGTAATAGTTGGATTAAACAAAGCTTCAGAGCAGGGTATTTTTCTCATGTGTCAAAGTAATTGTCATAGTCACAGAATTTAACAGAAACCCCAGAAATGTAATTTCTTGTGAAAGTATGAATTTTCCTGGTAGATTTTCCTGCATGTACAGTTAGTCTCAATTTTCGAAGCAAATTTACTGTCATCCAAAATGTTATCTTGACAACTATCAAAATATTTACCAAACAGTAAATTATCATCAACATAGACCACTGAATCAAACCCTTTAGATCTAAGTGTGCAAAAGAAGGTTTAAGGATTTTAGTAAATATCCTCATAGAAGGACCATACCCCATGGACATACAGATAAATTTATAAAATTTTCCTTTAAACTTGAATTTTAAGAATCTTTGGTGTGGTGCAAACACTGGAATTGAGAAAAAAGCATCCTTTAGGTCAACTGATTCCATATAGTCTCCCTTTTCGATAAGGTTCAAAGCTGTCAAAATGGATTCCATCTTAAAATGCTTGTACTCTATATATGTATTAAAAGTTTTTAGATTTAAAATCATTCTGACTGATCCGTCCTTTTTTGGCCGAGTAAATATGCTAAATACATAATCTCCTTCCTCTCTATCACATTCTAAGATAATTGATTTTTTCAAAAGCTTAAGTATCTCAATATCAATAGCCACCTCCTCTGCATTTTTGAATTGTATAAAGAAGAGTGAGAAATCTGTTCAGGGATTACATGTTTGAATTCTAGTTTTAGCCCATATTTTACAATGTCCAAAATGAACTTGTCATGGGTAATTTTATACCAGGCATCCAAATGAGTTCTGATGTTCCCTCCTTTATAGGCGGCAACATCAGCCTGCAATTTCATAATAGTAACAGGTAAGCTTCATTTATTTTTACCTTTATTCCATGTTCTTCTTTTGGGTTGTGCTTGATGGCTTGAAATGTCTCTGGGACTGGTAACCCGACTGGACCCCTCTCTTTTGGAAAGTGGGAAACGTTGCTTTTATAGTTGTTCTTAAAGTCTGGTCTATGCTTGTGCAGGGCTTTCTTGTGTTTTAACTTACCCCTGCTGCTTCTGTCAGTTTTGTACTCAAGTCATCCCCGAATAACAGTTTGGAGTTGTGAGGGACATTTTTCCCCAGACACCTCTGCTCTCTGACCAAGCGTTTGAGGAAAGTTCCCTTCTCAGCTGCTCATTTTGATTGTGGGCTGTGGTCAAGAGAGCCAAGGTATCTGTGGAGTTTTTCATCATTGTCTTGAATTTTTCTTTGCGTTTATATTTCTTTCTTCAGAGTCATTAGACTATCTGTCGCCTTGAGGATGGCATACGTGGCCTTAGAAATGAGTTTTTGAGACTTCTGGAAGATGTAAATCCAGTGATCTATCATTGGTCATAATGATGTCACTCCATATCTCTGGGTTAACTTGTTTTGTTTCTAGATTACAGTTCTCAGGCCTGGGATTGTCTTTTGCTTTTTGTGCCACCTTATCCTTACTTAGCCCTTTTTCCTTAAAATCCTTAAAAAAATCCGCCAGACCTTTGTCTACTGCAGGCCCAGTTTCGTCTTCCTCTAAATATTCTGATCTTAAAGTGTCTAAGTCAAATTCTTCCTCAGATGAGGAAGAACTCTCATCAGAAGATTTGTTCAAGTCCGCAATTTTCTTTTCAATATCTGAATCTGGGTGCAGAAATATGGCAACATCTTTCCCATTGATCTTTCTCTTCCTGTTTTCTTTGGACATTTTCCTTTTCCCTGAAACATAGTTGTCTTGCTCAGATATGTCATTAGACCTAGAGATAACTTTCCCTTCACAGACATTGGCCCTAAGGTTGGTAATCTTTTCATCCTTAAAGACATTGAACCTAGATGATAAAGTATCTTTAGATGAACAGCCCTTATTATCTTTTATGGCATTAACCCAGGATAACATCCACTTACTGCCTTTGCTAAGTTAGCTTGGCATAGAGGGAGGAGTGACGCAACAAGCGCAGCAGTCTGCTCTGGTGTTAATGTATTGATATTTAAGTATGTTGTTGGATTAGCATCTATCAGATTTCTTTTGTATGTCACCTCCTTCTCATTTTCCTTAACACTTTTATTTGTGTCCATAATATTATCCTCCTCTGTGGATCCTTCATAAGGAACAGTTTCATCAGAGTGAGGTTCAGTCATTCTCTTATAGGATTGAATTGATATACTTATCTTTATCTGTAACAGTTTCTTACGATCTCGTGTTGCTTCTTGACGTTCGGTATCAAGATTGAAGTGGATTGGAATCGAGATTGTCTCTCATTTATTCCTGCTTCGGAAAGAAACGAGCGGAAACTTTATTAATTTAATTTTACAAGAAGTCTCGTTTAGAGTTGTACATTTGAATACGTCATCTGCCAAAATATTCGTTGGACAACAATATTCGTTCGCACAAAATTTTTGTGATTTAAATATAAAATATTTCAAATTCGATGGTGTCATTTTGTTCCAAGAACTAAATTTGAAACTTTTTGGTTTAGACATTGTTTTTACGAATCCATAAAAAATCTTTCACAGAACTATTTTTATACTATTTTTAACAATTATAATAATACTTGGTCTAACAGTCTGGATTTGAGTGCTTTGAAAAAAAGAGACAAAAATATAACATCCAAATATCTTATTATATACTTTATAAGCAAGTAAATCACGACATAGATAAATAAATAAATTACTCTTTCTGGTTGTGTAATATTATACATGTTTTTTTTATAAGCATATGAATTTTCGAAATCAGGCTTGAGTACGCTTAACGATTAATTTAACGTTAAGAAAGCTCAAGTTATGCTTGTGATATGCTTATTTCAATCTCTTTCGAAAAGTCAGTTAGAATTTTAGTTATATTCTAAAGGGTAGAGACTACGCGAAACAAAAAATTAGGTTTTTATGTTGCTTGTCTTTTTCCCTTGAAAATAATTTTCTTTTGAAATATCACAATAGAATGATTTCTTTACTTTTATTCAGCAAATACAGCAAATACTGTAAGCATGGTTTTCTCGCAAAGGCTTAACATGTAGTTAGATTAAGGCTCAATAATATACTTAGTATATGCTTAAATTTTGACTAAACCTGCGCCTGTATATGCTTATAAACGTTATGCTTATAAAAAAAACATGTAATCGTTTCAATAATAGTATTTTCTACGATTTCTTCCCAGAACTCATTTGCATTTTGACAAATCTTCCAGGAATTCCAGGAATTGCAGCAGCTGTCCCAATATTAATCTTAATTTCTTGCATCAAAATTCGAAACAGAAAAGTTATATAAAAACTGCTAATTTGATACAAACTGTTGGGTTTTATTCTCTTGCAAGCATTCTTTAAGTTCTTTTACAATTTCTTCACTGATATTATTTTCCGCTATATTTAAATCATGTAGAGTGATATTATAAGACTCGATGGCATCACATAAAAGTTCTGCTCCAGCATCAGTTATACCACAACCTTCAAGGTCCAGATAGTGTAAACTTTTTGCAGAAGCTAAAGATACAGCAAACAGTCCCGCACCGAAATCCCCAACATTATTATAGTCCAAATAAAGCTTTTTTAAACTCGTACAATAAGCTAAAGCCATAGCTAGTTGGGCCCAGCCTGATTGAGAAATGTTTCTATTGCCTGTTAACGTTAGTTCTAGTAGGTTTGCAGCTCGATTAGATGGCTTCAATAATGTGCAAAGTGCTGTAATTCCATCATCTCCAATATGACAATCACCAAGATCTATTGTATTTAAACTTGGATGTTTTTCTATTCCAGAGACCAGAATTGATAACCCTTCATCTCCAATGGGATTTCCATGTAATCTGAATAAAAAATTAACTGTTTAGAAAACGGAATTACGTTAACAAAAAGGAAAAAAATCTTCAAATACAAATCGATTAGTTATATAATTCCAAGACAAGAGTTGTAAACGATATGAAGAGTTATTTTTATGCCTATGATTTTAACAATCGTTTCGTTGTCAAAGTTTTATAATGTTTTTAAATTTTTTACTATTTTTAGTTTTAATTTAAGTTTATATTGTGGCAAGTGAATCTGACTAGTACTTCTCGTCATTTTTCTTTCTTAGTCTCAACAAAAAAATTGACAAACTGTTACATTAAATTTAGCTGGCTCACAAGAGCATAGATCTTTATCTTTTTCCTTCCATTTAACCCAAGATGCAAAATTATTAATCCAGGGTTTCATACTTTTACTCTGGAAATAATGTCATCATATGATTAAGAATTTAACTGAAGATTGTTGTATTATATTGTATGGTATAAAATTATTATTTAGTATACTATTATTTAGCATTTTATAAACTGCTATATTTTCTTAAATATATATATATATATATATATATATATATAT